>MKEJ01033085.1:0-21047 GCA_001753735.1 Embelia ribes
TTTTATTTCAGCGCAAAACGACAACAAACTGAAAATAGCAAAGAAGTTAAAGCACTTCAAAAAGTCTCGATTTAAAGGTGGCATTCAAACATGCATTCAAACTAATAACATGTTTGAATGCTTAGTGCCTCAAGATTTAGAGTTGGCGGAATGACCTTCATTGGAGGTTGACTTCCGGCCGCCTTAGCTCTACCTTTGTAGGCTAACCATTATTCTACGGGTGGTTAGATTATTTTTGTGTTTTTCTAGCTTAGCCTTGCATTTATAATGTTTATGTATTTCGTACTAGTTAATCGTGTTGTAACTCTTCTTGAAATAAATTTGGCTGGACATATGTCACACTGTATTTCATTTTAATATTTTATGAATTAATGAATTTTGAATCTTAAAAAAAAAAAAAACAAAAGTATTTGCTTTCATGAAGATAAGGTAGTTAATTTTAATTGAATGCAAGGTTTATGCATAAATAAAAGGAGGTAACTTTAACTTTATGCCATGAGATTTTCTAATATCCACGTGTAAGGCTAAGATTTTATTTATGAAAGCTAGGGAGGAGGTTGTCAAAGTGATCATTACTTAAGAGTTAGTGCCTTACAAAGTAAATTTTTTGGGCCACCCCCAGTTTAAAAGTGTGAAAACTAGCAATTTATCTTGATCCATGTGAAAAAATTTCAGAGAATGAAATGCTCAGTGAGAACATTAGGAATTTAGGATCAATAGTCGACAACCATTAAAAAAAATCAACAATAACCGCTTCTAATTGGAATCTATTACAAACCATAATCAAATTCACTTAATCCTCAAATGATTTCTTACAAACCTTCCAATGTTTATGGATGTTCAAACAAATTCAAAGGAAACTAGAAGCAAATTGGTACTTTTACGTCAACTTATACCCGAGAACCAGCACATGGAAGATCATCGTTTGTTACCCGTGTTCATAGCATGTCGTCCACTTGTCGAACAAGTCCCATCTCTTGTAGGTATCACCAAACCTTATTCCTTGCTCCAATGCAAATTAACCCCACGGAATTAATGCCAAACTTGGATGCTAATTTCAGATCAGTTTATGTAAAGATTGAAACATTTTGCTCAAAACATATCTCGACAGTTGCATATTTAAGAAAAGTTCAACAAACGAAAGATATATTGACAGAATAGCAAGTTTAAGAAACTTTTGGAAAAATCTTGGACACTATATCAGGCCCAAAACTATTCCCGGACGTGTTATTCTGATCAAGTCAGAGATTTCTATCAACTATGCATTTCAAATTTTCGGGAATTCTTTGTATCCTTTGTTAACTTTACTCAGGTGGGACTTCCATAATCCGCTATATCATTCTCATTTCTTCAAAAAGTTGTTCCATATCCAAGAACACAAGTAGGTGAAAATCTTCAAATGCGAGGAAGCCACAAAGATGTGGACGAACAGAGATTTCTTTTTAACTTACTCCGTCATCTTTCAGTATTCAAATTGCAACAAAGCGACAAAGATGTGGATGAACAGAGATTACCTTTTAACTTACTCCGTCATCTTTCTGTATTCAACTACAGTGTCGTATGTCTCCATGTTAAATGGACTTCCAGCAAAACACCTGTAGACATGTGGCGATTGCAATTAGGAACCAGTAGTCACCGAGAAAAGGAAATATTGCAATCATTTTGACCAACGTGTAACGAATGCACATACAAGTCAAGAGTTCCAAAGGGTGAATATATCACAAGCAATAGAAACCATGCAGGTACCTAAGTTCATGCCAGAACATATTGGTTAGTCCGTGCAGAAAACGCCGCAAAGGCTCAAGATAATTATCCTCCAGAAAAGATTGATCAGCAGGGGCTTCCAAGCTCGAGATAAAAAGTGAGGAAACCACATGGACAATAATGGACGGATCTGGGTCCCCAAGGATTGCCTCCAGTTCTCTACAAATCCACGGCTCTATTCTTCTTAATATTTTTTCTTTGACATCATTGTTTCCCGTAGTGTTCTGATGACCAAAATAAAAGAAAAAATGACCTCCGTTTCTTACTTATAAAAAAAAAAAAGAAAGCATGAATTGGTTGTACTTTTTCTTCTCATACAAGTTGAGAGCTAATGCTCATTCAAGGTTTTCACATCAAATGCACAAAAAGATTTCATACATGAGGTTAAGTCAGTTCCTACATGGTTGAAATAAAAGAACGGCAGTTCCCAGCAGCAGCACTAGTATTCGTGTTTATGACACAAGCCAATATTCATAATATTGCATGCAATAATTCTGTTCAAAATTAGTAAAAGGTTAAACATTTTCCAGAAACTGTAACCACCAAATAGCTTTTATACACGCACAAAAAAATGAAGCTTATACAGACAGAGGCACTCTACTTATTTAAAGATTTGAAGGTTTCATTCAAAGTCAACAAATTTTGTGGCATAGCTGCAAGGCTTCGAGCCCCTTCCACAATTACTTTCATTCGGTCCACAAACATAACGGATTCTTTTGGAAAACAAATGGATAAAGACACACAGACAGAATTATCTAAATTTATCTTTTTCCAAATTATAGCAACTCGGGCAACTAAACATACCAACTGAAGGTTGTTGTGACAAGAAAGAGGAACTGCCTGTAACCGTTGCTCGTAAATGCTGCAAGGGCAAATTTCAAGTTAAAAAACTAAATACTGATCCATAAGAGCAAGACTGAGAAAATAATTCATATGAAACTAGCATTTTTGCAGTTAATAATCTTATATTCAGAACAAAATAAATACTACCTTGTTCGCCACTGAAGAACTCTCCGAGCAACAGCATCAGAAGACTCTGGTCCTGGCTTTCCAAACCACCTACGTCTTGGTAATGGCCTTGCCCTCTGATTGGAACAATTAAGTTCCTCCCTCGTTCTCCTTATGACCCTAATATTTGCAAACCAAAAAGTAATCAGTAAAACAAACATAAAACTCGATCTAACCTAATCATTCAATGAGTAGTTATAATTTACAGGATTAACACATAACAAAACATAGGTTATCAAGGAACATTTCTCTTTTTCCCTTTTTTTTTTGTGTGTGTGTACGTAAGACTCACTTATGCATGTGGCGCATAATGATCAACGTAACAATCTCATGTGCCAAGGCTCTTATAAAAAATCTACAAGGGGAATACTAGAAGAAGACCCATTCTCCTGATTGATGGGATATCGAGTTTAGATTCAAATGGTTAGAAGCAGCTTATTTGTGTAACAGTCTGTATTTGGATTTGAGGATTTAAAGTCCATAGGGATATGTTAATTATGAAGGCAATGTTATCCTTAAATCTTAATTCTTATCATGTAGGAGAACAGAAAATTAGACACATTCCTAATGTTGCATGTATCTTTTCATTTATTGATATCTATCTCAACATACATTTTCCATGACAACAGTCATTTAGCTTCTTCTAGTTGCTCAACATCAATTCCATTCAACAAAACTGAATTTGAAATGGTCCTACAAAATTTCCCTTTCTATTGTGATCATATACAAACATTGGCAGACCTAGGGGAGGGGAGAGAGCGGAGGGCCATGCCTCACGACCTCCGAAATTTTCCTAAATTTGTATATAAAGTTTGAATTTTTTCCAAATGACTAACACCTGGATCCGCCAATGCATAGATATGATTAATGATGGAAAACAAAAAAAACACCCCTAAAAATAGGAACAAATATTTAAAATCAGTATCTTATTTCTTTACCAAAGACTTCTAACTATTTTTCATTGAGGTAAAAATTGAACTTGAAAGAAAATAACAAGCTCAGCTTAAGACTAAGAGCCTTCACATTAGCCTTTCTCATTTACTTTTTAAATCTGTCTTTTTAGAAAGTCATTTATCTCACGTAAGAGAAATTGACCGTATTCAGACTTTCTAAACATATTTCTATACGATTAACTTATTCATATACAAATATAAAAAAATTTAAAACATTGTTACACGATAATGCTGTTTTTTTTTTTTTTTGGAGGAAAAAATTAAAATTGTAATAGAGAAAGTATGAACTGTGATTTTCTCATTAGACAATGTAAATGCAGTAATTCATAGAAAGTATATCAGAATAGAAAGACCGGATATGATGCATTATGCTTTTTCTTTCTCAGATGAGCCTTTAGAAAAGCAGATGTGGATGATCTAATCTATCTTTTAACCAGCTCAGACTCTCGAATTCTTGCCAAATCAAACATAACGGTTTTTTTCATTCCAATTTTTAAGCTCAAGCTTTTCTGCTTTTTCACTTAAAAGCAGATACAACGCAGCTTTTAAGTCGTGTTTATTTGTTGTTTTGTCCTTATAAGCCAGCTTACTTCAGCCAATGAAAAAACTTCAATCTTATTTAGGCCGAGCTGAGCTTAAAAGCTGAGAAGCCTAAATAAGTTCAGCTGAAAAGCTGAACAACAGGAATAAGCTTATCTTGAAAGCTGAACAAACAAAAACTAACTTTTGAACAAAAAAGCTAAAAAAGTTGAAGCTCATAAGTTGCAACTAACAATAAGAAGCTAGCTTATTTACAGCTAAAAGCTTAAGAATTTCACCTCTGCACAGCAAGCGGAGGCCAACTCGCTCTCCCAATCCTCGCTCCTCGCTCCTCCTTAGGCAACCGCCGTTCTCGGTAGCTTCTAGAAGCTAAATCGATCCCGTAAAACCAACCGTCGAAATCGGCGTTGCAGAGAGGGCACTTCCTCTTCACCCGGCTCCACCTCTCGATGCACCCCACGCAGTACGCGTGCAAGCACGCGCCGAGCACCGCCGCCCGCCGCTCCGCCACGTGGCACAGGCAGACCGGGCACGATCTGTCCCGGATCGCCGGTTCGAGCCGCGTTCTTACGAATCCTCGCCGACCCATTGAGCCTTCTCTCTCTCTCTCTCTCTCTCTCTCAAGGTGTGCGGAGGGGAGAAATAATAAATAATTAAACGGATGACCCCGTAGTTTGCAATTAAATTCTATTTGGTACCCATGCTTTCAATTGAGGCAGTAGTTGGTCTACTTTTGGATATTATGATATAATTGGTCCTAGTTATGGTCTTGTAGACACAAAAGAAATCTATTGATTTATGTTGTTCAAATAACTAATATGTGATTTATGTTGCAATAAATTGGTTTTTTGCTATTAAGAAATCTATTATGGTATTTTTTCTAATTTTTTCTAAATACGTAAAATACAAAAATTATGATGTAAAATATTTAGTGCATTTACAATGGTTTTTCTCATTAATTTCTCAACCCCACTTTCCATAAACTCATTTTCCTACTAGACATCAATATGTTAGAATTTGCTCACATTAATTTTTTTAAATTTGTAAAAATTTCTAAAAACTGAAAAATAAAAAAGCTGACCTAAACATTTCTCAAGTTATCTCAAAGAAGAGAAATAGAGCAAATTTATCGAATGAGAAACAAAATAAGGAGAAATCAAAAGACTGCAATGAATGCTTCACATTAGTGTTTTTCTCAGTCTTGACTTCTCTAATTTTATTTTATTTTCACTACAAAAAAAAAAAAAATCTTACAATAATTTTTTTTACTTTTCTGAATTTCATGAAAATTTTATAAAAATAGTACAGTAGATTTCTAAATGAAAAGTTTACAATTCACAATTTGTTGATTAAAAAAACATAAATTTTTTTTAGTAAAATTTAAAATATTTATTAAGATAAAAAAAAAATTATTATTTATTTTTATAATAAGATATATAATTATTATAATAATTTTCAGTAAAGCTTTTAGAGAAATCAATCTAAACTATCCGTAGAATGTAAATATCTAACAAGAGAAACCGGTTTTTAGAAATTAAAGTGAACAAATTTAAAGAGAAGTGTCGGTGGAACGCTGCCCTTGATTTCATTTTCTGTTTTTGAAAACAGGGAGCGGGGTTGTTCTTCACTGTTCTTCAATCAATTCACAGTCACTGAGAACGAAAACCAAAAATCTCTCAATCAATGGAGGTGGTTCCCAAAGATCAAATCTCAGCTCTCATCGATCAAGGCCTCTACACCTCCGCTCAGATGCTCGTAATCCCTCCCATCTCTCTCTCTCTGTATCTCTCTCTCCACAGCGGATTACCTCTCTTGACAATGTTAATTAGGGCTTCTTTTTCTTCTTCTTTGTTTTTTTAAATTGTCTTCTCAAAATGAATTAAGGCTGTTTTTGCAGGGTTGTTTTCTTGTATCGTCTTCCTCTGTTAGTGCCGATACCACTCCCCATTTGAAAGCTGAAAATTTGGTACACTTATTATCATTTCCTTTAATCAAGGCTCTGTTTGATTCGAGAATTCACACCGGCCTTTCTCGTTTTAGTTTCTAAATGTGACTTTCTAAAAAGCTATTTCTCATTCTGAATGGAAATTGACCGTATTCTGATTTTCTATAAGATTAAGTTATTAATATGGAAATTTAGAGAATTTGAAAAAATATTTCTCATATATGGTTGAGTTTTTTTATTGTGGCGAAAAAAAATTTATCTTTTAAAAAAGTATAAATATTTATGTTCTCATTGGAAATAGTCGATTTCTAGAAAGTTTTGTCATGTAGAAACATTCGAATGAACACAATTTTTCTGCTTTCTCTTTCTCGAATGAGAAACTGAAAGTGCTTTAGAACGGTTGGTGTGAATGCTCTTATATTTCAGCATCCATTTCTGGTTGCAGGAATGAAAACTGGAAAAACCCATGGTAAACAGTTGTAAAAATAATGAAAGTTCAAACTTTTTATGTGTATGTATGGAAAACCCAGTACATAAAGCTCCCTCATTGGAGGGTCTTTGTTGTGCGTAGCCTTACCCTTATTTGCAGGGAGGTTATTTCATGGTACGAACCTGTGAATGACCTACAATGAAGGCGTGCATGGCTCATTCATATAGAAATATTCAAGTTTAGGCTTTCAACACCATTAATATCAATTTCAACAGAGGGTGAACATGGAACAACAATGATATTTAGATGCCAACTCCTAAAAATTTATGTGTATAAGCAACAATATATATCTGGACTGGAAATTAGAAATGTTTCTTGGCAATATCAAACTGAAAAGGAACCACAAAGACAGGCTTATGGAGTTTTCAACTTGTTGGGGGAAAAAAAGGAAAGTATACAACGATAGCAGTTTCATTTTTAAGTTTTCAAAGTTTGATACTCTGTTGTTATGCAGGTACTACTTGGTGATGCATTGTTTCGAGAGAGAGAGTACCGCAGAGCTATTGTAAGATTGTGCTCATATGCACCTTTATATGTACTCTTACCTTTATTCATTTATTGTGCTCGGTCTTGCATACGCTGCGCAGCCTAATGATTGCTGATTTAGTTCTATGCGATAGTACACTATTTATTCTTGCTATTATGTGCATTAAATTATCCATGCAGAGACATAATCGTATTGATGCTTCTGTTTAAACAAGCTTTTGGTTCGTGGAGCGTAACATTGTCATGGTAAAAGCATTTCAATGCTAAACCCTTGCTATTTTTCGTCATTATAGAACCCCATTAGAATGTAGCTCTATCTTTTCCTATTCTTTATGCATAATAGCAGTTTGGTAACAGAAGTAGTTAGATGTCAAAACTTCATGAATTATTTACTATTATGATTAATACCTTTCAATGTTCATTAATAATTTGGCTATGGACTTGGATATTCTTTAATGGACTCCCGATGTTTAACTCAATCTTTTAATGTGACTCTCTTTTGGCTTCTTACGGATCCTTTCTTGTTCATGTTTTCTTGGTCTTACATGCCATGAAGAGTGTAAGATGAGCATGCAATTCAAGTTCCTCAAGTTCCTCTGTTTAGCATAACATATGTTGTTGGGAGATTAAATCTCTTATTATGCATTTGCTTCGCCATAGAATAGTTTGGCCAACATCTGGGTTGATTTTTTTATTACAATATCTTCACATAAGCTGCATCTCTTTATATAGAGCGTGCCATCTAATCTTTCTGCATGTGACAGCATACATACAAGCAGGCCTTGCAGCTTGGCAAGATGATTCCTAAGCAGAGTACTATTATGAGAAGCTCCTTATCTGCACCAAACAGGTCATCTTCTCCGAATTCGTATAATATTTTCGGAATAAATGAGAACGAGGTAGAGTGACATCCTTCACGCAATCTATACTATATAGTTGAATGTTCCAATTTTGTTTCTAAAACTTTTATATATGGTTAAATAGTCCATAAATGATTCAAATCTTGGTGCAGGTCAGGTTCAAGATAGCATCTTGTCACTGTTCACTGAGTGAGAACAAAGCTGCCATTGTTGAGGTTAGATTTCTCTTCTTTGTTGTTAATGACTTGGGTAACCCTTTAATATGATGTGTAAAAACCATTTATGATAATACTTGGGTAGGTGTACTCTTTACCAAATTTTATTTTGTCTGTTTGACAGATGGAGGGAATCCCAGGCAAGGCCAGAAATTTGCAAATGAATCTTTTGATGGGAAAGCTTTATCGTAATTCTAGACACACTCGTGCTTCAATTGTTTGCTATAAAGAGTGTTTGAGGTTTGTCATGTTAGATTTGTCTGTTGATTGTAATTCCTATCACAAAGAAAGATATTAGATTTTCTCATCACTTCTGCTTCCTTTCATCGTTCTGATTAATGTAACAAAGCTCAATAGCTTAGAGATACTCTCTTTGAGTTCTAAGTATGAGACCTACACCATCTTAACACTCTGCGGCCTCATATTTGCTATTTAACCTGCATTTATTCATTGGTCGGAATTGAAATGGTTTATGAGGGCTATTTTTTCATTCTTAGTGTTTGTTCCTTATTACATCTTCGTCAGGACCACCTTTTGTCGCCAAGCATAAAATTCCTTAAGTTGATGTTAAGATTATCTGGCTATCACGTTTGTAGTTCCCTTGGACTATATTTTTTGCCAAGTTCCCTTCAAAGAGTTTCTTTTGCGTTGGTGAGTTGTCCCATGACTGTTATGCCCATTTTAACTTTGGAAAAGAAGAATGCACTACTTCCTAGTTTTGTTTGTGCATTGAAAGCAGATAACACAAAGTGCTTTTGCCTTGTTGCTTGTTGAGTTCCTATAATGGTTTGTTAGGTGCCATTTGTATGGTTGCATCTGATCTGTATTGACTTGTTCTTTGTGTTGCTTTCTGTTTGATTTTGTTAACTTCGATTTGATTGTGTTACGATACACTTGTTCTCATTCTGACAGACATTGCCCTTATGTCATTGAGGCTATCATACCTTTGGCAGAATTAGGGGTTGGCTACAAGGATATCATTTCCTTGTTTCCTCAGGTTTGCTTCTTAAATTGAAATAATTTAGCATCTTGATTTGTACAGCACACTTTTGAATGGTATTTCAGATTATCATTTCCTGGTTTTTTATGCAAATCACTTGGGATTCAAAAATGTGCAGAAGAGTCCATGTTGCCTAGTTTCTTGGTTGGTACAAGTGGAATTTGGAGCGGTAAATGAAAATATGTACCCACCCAACAATAAGAAGTGACAACCTGATGCCAAACTAAAATCAGTCTCATTCTAGGTTAAGAAACTGGTCATCTAAACCTGAACAAGACTGTTACTAATTAATTATTGTGGCTTGTTGAGTGTCCCGATGTATGATTCTGAGATAAGTCAGTTACTTCTGTCTCCCGAAAGGGGTGTATTGTGGGTAGTGTAACACAGGATCATCATTGAACATAAAATTTTCTTGTGCATGGCATAACTTAACGTCTAAAAACAGTTGAATTTCACACGATATTTGTGTTTATTTTTTGGAGAAGAAAACTGGGTACTTTTTTTTTTTCTTTTCTGTAACATAGAGAAAGAGTCGTCTCTGTTAAGGCTCTTTAATTGTAGACTTGAACTTTTGGAGATTATTTCTGCTATTAATGAATAATTTTAGTGGTGGTTGTCGGCAGTGGGTCTTTGATCATAGAGCTATGCTTGTTTATCGCAATTGATACTTATTTACTCAAAACATGCCTTGATACTCCTAAGTGGGTTTTCCAGATACCAAACAAAAGTGGAAGGCCTACGAGTGACCATTTTGATTCTATCCCCTCGTTGCAAGTAACTAAGTCGTGCTACGATAGATAGGTTTGAAGTTTTACTTAAACATTTTAATAATTTCTTACCTCTATTGCTGACAGACTTGCTGGATGTGTTACCTGAAAGCCAGAGATACGAGAATGGTGGTTATTCGTCTGATGAAGAAAAAGAGGTACTTTGTTTTGTTCACTGTTTTATCATTTTGTGCTCTATTACGGAGCTTAGAAATTTAATTTACTGCCCTCGAATCCAACAAGGAACAAGGTACAAAACTAAGTTCAGCATTTGCCATAAACAAATTTACTGATAACGAAGAAAATTTGTCTTCATAATTGAATGTGTAATATACTATTACATTGGAAAAATAAGTTCCTTTTCTGTTTATTCCCCCCCTATTATGTCATATACTGTTCTTTTGAAATCCACACCAATTAGCAATTATAAATCTATTTACTAGCTCCAGCTAAGCCAACGAAGCAAGTTCGACTCAACTCTACTCAACTTTGCAAAGGAAGCAACTGATCCCTAGAAGGTTGAGACATAGTGACAGTTTATTAAATCCTTTCTTATACTAAGATCTTGACTAATTTTGTTCAAGTTCGGAGAATAGTTTTTTTTTTTTTGTGACTTTTATGTAATCGATTTGCTTTCTTTATCATTGTATCTAAATTCTATAAATTTCTTTTGTTGGTGGAATTAATTTGTCAAATTGAATCATTTTGTGGCAAGACATTTTTTGTACAGATACCCGAAGTGGTAAAGAAACTTTGTGGTCACTGAGGTACCGATGGTTGTTATAGTTATCAATAGTGAGGAACTTACTTGTCACTATGGTGTTGCTTTAGTGACAATGACTTTTCTGGTCGTTAAAAACACTTTTAGTGTCCAGCCTTTAGTGATAGCGTTATGACCACTCTAGTGTCAAGTTGATAGAATTTGGGAGAAGGATATGGTCACAAAATGGCTAAATTCTTGTTGTGGTGCCTCAATCTATATCCTGTCTCTGCTAATTTCAAATTTCTAAGTCCCCACGTAAAAAATAATGACGTACAATTATCAAATGAAAAAAAATGCAAGTTTACAAGCAAGTTTTCTTCACAACTATTTCTTAACAAATCAAGGAAGTTCAATAAACAAACCAAAATTTCCTTTAAATCCAAAACAGAAAAATAAATAAAAAAGTAGAATGAAAGAAATTACACGTGAAAGTGGGTATTAGAAAATAATGTAAAACAGTAAAAATTTCGGTCACCATCTCTTCTTTTGACATAGCTAATAACATTTTATTTTAATTTCAAAAACCACTTTGTAAAAATCTAATGAGTGGTTCAACTGCATGAAATCTTCGACTTTGAGCAGACTATTGATTTTGTGGAAATGAATAGTCGTTTTCACCTTGAATTTTGTTTGGATATGGAGATATTACCAAGGTCACTGTTACTAGATTTTCTGTTCTTTCTTTATCTTCACTTTGTTGTTTTTAAGGGTTCACTCTAGATTTAGCTTTTTGTGTATAGGAGTTAAAAACTTGTTATTTTCAGGTGACATGGGGTTAAAGTTATTAGGGTTCATGATGACGTTGGTCAATAGCTGATATATAGTCCGCATTAAATGAAAAGGCATACAATTTAAGGGTGCTACTACTATTTATTTGATTTATTATACAATGAAAGGAGGGAAGGATTGAGTGGGTGCATTACGCCAACATGTAGGGAACGACGAAAGGAATTCTTACACACTCGGATGTGATCGTTGTTACTCAAAAATTATTTCTTTAGGAGGAAATCACTTCGATAAGTTGTACCGACTATTTGAAAACTCGGAATAAGGGGATGTGGTTTCTTACCCTAATTTAAAGTTT
The DNA here is from genome assembly GCA_001753735.1 of Embelia ribes. Classification (NCBI taxonomy): domain Eukaryota; kingdom Viridiplantae; phylum Streptophyta; class Magnoliopsida; order Ericales; family Primulaceae; genus Embelia; species Embelia ribes. The sequence goes on from MKEJ01033085.1 coordinate 11,876, forward strand.
TTTTTGATAGCATATGACAATTTGAAGTGAAACAAATTGAATAATAAGACAAAATTTATTACTAAATTTGATCGCTTCGATTATAGATGTTGAAAAGTTTACAAGAGTCGGGATGTCTTCGATTTGTTTTAACTCTACTTCTAAGATTAAGCTATGTCTACTCCTAGATAAAACTTGTCATGCCATTGAAATATGAGAATCTCCGGCACGTGAGATTTTAGAAAATATTTTTATTTTGAACATAAGGCCGAAACCCAAAACTACCCACAATGTAGACTTTACGTATGCATAATACCAAATGAATGATCTAAACGGCAATACAGAGAAATATAGTTTACAAATAAAATGCTTTACAAAAAGAAAGCCTTACTGTACAAAAACTATTTACAGAAATAGGCTCGATAGTTTACAAAATACATGTACTTGCAATACATTTACAATACTATTGTATTAACAATTCAACTTGAGTTCCGAAGGGGAGTTGATTCTCAAACTGCTTCGTTCTGGTCCGTTATTCTCGTGCTATCTCCTCTCCTTTATCTACTAGTTGATAAATAATAAGCAAACAAGATTAGTTTATGAACAATATTCCCTACACTAATTAAAGCATATAAATGAGATAACACTCATCGCCATAGAATTCATACAACTTATCGCAACCATAAACTTACAAGATATAAATCCTGAGTGTAATATTATATTGGTAAAATATTTTACACCAACTTGAGTACATGTACCTCGAGACTTTATGCATAAAGATTATAAAAATTTATGTATGGGTATTCCTCCATACATTGAGTCCCATGAGAGACTCGTTCGATACTTAAATGAGGGTCTGTCACCCACTTTGGTATAATGTGCCAAGTGCACTTTTTAAATTTTGTTTCAAAAAGTGGCCCGTTAGGCCCGTAATTTGTCTTCACAAAACTGCCATATTTTCTCAAAACGTCACATATTTAAAAAAAAAAACATAACTCATGTTTTCCAACAAATATTACTGACTCACATACATATCGATGAATCACAAATTTCATAGTTTCGCTACTTATTTATACCATGCATATTTATCTTCATAAATTTTCATATTTACACATAGGGCACACAATAAGCACGCCAAACACGTAACTAATTCCTTGCAAATCTGCACAAAAACACACAATAACATACAAATAATATATATTAATTATTGTAGGGCCTATCATCCGTAACTAATCCGTATCTGATGTTTTAACAAGTTTTATAAGCTTCAACTTTGTTTCTTACAACTGACGCTCATGTAACGTCCTGGAAATTCGTATAAATTTTTTCCCTTAAATAAATAATACTATTATATGAGTTATAATACTATTATTTATTACATTTATGGATTCATTATTATAGCTTAGCATTTGTTGTCGTTGTGTGGCATTTGTTGTGCATAAACATTTTGAAGCAAGTTTGAGAAAATTATGAGGTGCAAGCTCTACCATGTGAACGATGACTTTTGGCCTATTCGAATGGTGCCACCCATCATGCCCCAATTCCTGAAGACCCGGGGACGTGATATATTTTCCATTTTTTTAAAAAAAGAAAAGAAAAATATAATTTTTAAGAAAGGAAAAGAAAATGGAAAACACACTAAATAGCCACCTTCACCAACATATATACAACATTCACATCGGAATGTGCATAAAAGGAAATATGCATATAGTCTGCCAATGTATATATTAATAACAAGATAATACGAATAAAACCTTTTTACAACATAACAACAAGCAAACTGCTCATCAACGTATAACATATTACATCCCATTCTAGCCCGAATATAACTTGCCACTTATGGCTATAACCAGTGCTAATATGCAAAAGAAAGTACAACATCTAATACTAGAACAACAACTAGACCTTGATGAATAACAATAATAAGAATGAGGCTAAACAAAAATACGTCAAAAGTAAGGCTATAATCCTCAAAAGCATCTACAATAATGCGCATCCGAGCAACTTTTAAGGATGACCTCACCGGTCTCAGCACATGCAACACATTATATACAAAGATATGTAAAAAAGAAGAATGTACAAGTTAGATTACTAAATAACACAATAAATTAGATGCTATGCGATGCATCAAATTGGTAAAATTAATCTAACAATATCAAATGCAATGCAATGCCATGCACCCAAATGACCACATATACCCCACCCTACACCAACAAACCATACAACAATACGATTAAAAGTTAGGACAAGTTTTATTTCACTTTTAAAAGAAAGGGACTACTTTGTAGACCCTCGCTATGGTCCGCCATCCACGGCAATGCCACCAAGCCTTCAATAATCCGCCACTAGTGGTGACACGATTATTGTTTATCGCTTGCGCAGGTTTCCCAACTTTCACGGTAAGACACTGAGCCTTCTCTTTAAAAATTTCTTTCTCACATATGAAAATATTCGATACTTATTCTGAAAAGAAATGTAAAAGGACTCAACCCTTTTAGGATGCAATACAATACTTTAATTTCAGTCTTGAAATTTGTTCAACACTTGCACATTAACACCAACACATCACATTTTTCACATTTGAAATCATTTGCACCTTTTATTCCAAAAAGCCAACACTTTTCAATAATTAAAAAAGAATATGAATGCTATACATATGCATTGATATGGTAAGCTACACTACATTTACACATGTTTGTATTCAAATCTTTAAAAGTAATAACGAAAGTAGTTGACATAACAAACTTAAACCAAGCATATATCCAAGACACATTACCACATTGAAACACATACACACACATAAAATCAGGGTTATTTTGTTATTTTGTAGTCTACTCATACCTTACAAGCTTCTGAAACCCACCAAACGATCGCTCAACTTCAACCTGATAAACCAACTTTGAAACCCTTTCGAAAGATTCTAACTATCAATCTCGAATTGAATCCGACCTATACATATAAGAAAGGGGTTTGATTTCTTAATATACTTGGAATTGATTCTCAAAAGCAATGAACCAATCTTAGAATCAAACAATAATTAACAAAAAATTAAGAAGGCAGGACCGGCCCTAAAGGGTTTAAACCGGTCGACAATTGGATAGGGCCTTCTTGGACCCCTACATTCTTTGGAACAGTCTGAGGTTCGCATAATTTTTCTAGATAAAAATAGAACACTTCAAGGACCGATACTCTCCTGGACTGGTCTGGGCTTCCCCAATCCAATTTTTATAAAAAAACAACCTCGATTTGCAATCGTAGAAGGTCCAAAAAATTCTAATTCAAAGTTATAATGAATTACAACATTTCTTGTACCTAAAAAATGAAAAAACATGGCGGGATATTCTCACGAGATCAAATGCCAAATTGACCTCCATTTTGGCACTCGATTTGATCTAACGAATGAGTTCGGATTGTCATGAACCAATAGGCAAAAATGATCACCACAGCATAAATAATAAGATAGACAATTTTATTTTGATGTATAGTAATGACACGAAAATCTAGACAACATGAACAAATTAGACAAACAAGGAGGCTTACCTCAAAATGACACTCTCGCAACAAGGTAAAAATATTTGATGAACAATCAACCAAGCTACGTGATTCAAGGCTTGAAAATATATCACTCAAAATCACCATATTAACACTTACTTCTCTCACCTTACACACCAGCCCACACAATGAAAAAGGAAGAAGACTTAGGCTAATAAGTCATACTTATCAAACTATACCCCACATACTTCACATATTATACTACATTAAATTAAATACATTATACAACTTACACCACTTAAATAAATAATAACATTATTAATTTAAATCAAAAAATTTAATCGGAATTTCTAGAACATTACACCACCATTCGAACGGTGGGTTTTAGGTCGTGCGAATATTCAACACGACTCAGCCTTACCTACTTTTTACCCCTTTTTACACCAGAAACCATGCCCAAAAAGTTATCTATCTTCATTTTCTTTATAAATTCTGGCTATAGGAGAAAGAGAGGTGGGTGACTTGTGTAGGGTTTGATCCGATCTCATTCGTCTAGGTTATTCCCCAAGCTTAATACTTACATTTTCCGAACTACCATTGTGAGGTCTTCGGGTTGATGTTAGTCTTGTGGAATCTTTTTCTCATTTGTGTTTTCTCATTTTTTGTGTCATTTGGATTTGTCAAAATAAATTTATGAAACCTATTCCTCTTGTGTCGTAGATGATTTTTGTATATAGGTTCATCTTAAGCCGAGGGTTGTAAGTGTCTCGATTTGGTGGATCAAAGGGTGGGGTTTTTGGGACATAATCAGTGTGAATTTGGTAGCACTTTTATGTGCTTGTGAGGTACGAGTAGAGTATAAATAACAATATAAATTCGAGCTTATGTGTGTATATTAACTTGTTTGACATATAGTAAATTGCATGTTTGGGTTTCGTAGTGGTTGTGTTGTTTTCCTTGTATGATAATTTATTTTCGTTGATATTCGTAGTACATAAAAATTAAGTTGTTATCGTGGCATATAAAAATCATGTTGTTAGACATGACATATAAAATTGTGTTGATATGTATGTCATTTAAAATTGTGTTATTATTTGTGGTATAAAAATGCGAGGAATTTGAAATAGAATCACTATTAAAAAGCCTGTTTGTTGTGGTTAGGAATTGAATCTTTTACATTTCTTTTCGGAACAAGGTATCGATCTTTATCAAAATTATGTTGGCATGGAATTAAGGAGGAGGCCTATAGCCTTACCTAAAAGCTTGGAAACTTGCGCAAGGAGTGGCTCAATAGCTCAGTTTGTTAGTATATATTAAAGTCAAGCCTATGATTTACGTCACACCAAGAGTTGTGTCGATTATTTAAATAGTTGCGTGGTGCCCAAGGATAGTTATTGAATATAGTTATCCTACTTTTACAAAATGCATAGAGATATTAGTCTGAACTTTCATGTCCAGTCATCGGAGGGGTTCATTGCGTGGTTCATAGTTGTAGTATTAGCATTGTCTTTATACCTTATTCATAGTTCATTGTTGCCTTTGTTTACTTACTTTTCTTATTGAAGAATGGAATACTTTAATGCAGTGTTGGTGGTTGATTGACATTTATCTACATGTGCATACATATCAAGTACCATATGGTCTCATTTTTATCGTGTTTGTTGATAGTCTAACCCATATTCATTATTGTATTTTCATGCTTTACTTATTTGATCGGTGCGCAGGTGGGCGCGGGACATGCTTGATTACTTGGATATATTCACGAGTTATATTTTTGTAGTATGGAGTTGTAGTGGCCTCCATTTGAACATGTAATTTTGTATACGAGGCCTTGGTCATATGTATATGTTTATTATATTTTGAACAAGCTTTTCGCTTGATGATATGTAAGTAAAAAAGGAAGTTTATTTTGGCTATTATGTTGTACATATAAATATATAAATGATGGATTTTGTTGAAGTTTGTTGTATATATTTAAATACGATGTTGAAAATTTGTTATTGTAGTTGGGCAATAGTAAATGGTAGTTGTGATATTTCTTTTTTCTTTACATTTTTCTTTTTTTTTATTTCTATTTTCATTTTATTTTTTTCCCTTTCTCATGCTCCCGGATTTGGTGAAAATTTGGGGCGTGACAGGTTGGTATCAGAGCTAACCGGATGATGTAAACCTAGGTGGCTATAGGATCTATGAGCGGGTTGGAGATTCATGATTGCTTCTCATGGAAGTAGTTCATTGTGTGTCTTGAGGTATTGTATGAATTTAATGTGTGATAGTTCTAAATTTTCTAATATTAAGATATTTGTGATTTAGATATATATAATTGTGATTATATAATATTTTCTTCTTTTTAAACTTGTGTTGTGTAGTTATAATGATGCATAATAGAGGTGCTCACGGTGATGGTTGATGTGGAGGTAGAGTAGCTCCTAATCGTAAAGGAGCAAATATTAAAAAAGGTAGAGTGTGAGGTCTCAATGCGAAGGTGGCTCAATCGGAGTGCACTGGCACTTATTCGATGGCAGACATTGAGGAAGAGAATGTCCCTCTTTTTGATGAGACAACCGATGAGGAGGACATGGGGGAGTTTGAGGAAGAGGTTTACCACCTGCTCATCCCCAACTTGAAGTTGGAAAAGTTAATGGATTTCAACCTCCGGAGTCCTCTAATATGTACCAAGTTATGAAAGAGGTATTTAATCAGGTGGTAAGGAGTTTAAGGGAAAGTTATAAGACCTGGGTCTCAGTGGCTCACAAGCACTTTCGTATAATGGATCCTCCTACCTTTCAAGGTGATCCAGAATCATTGGTGGCTGAAGAGTGGTTGAAAGACATGGAATAGATCTTCAATTTGCTTCAGATGGAGGATGAGGACTTGCAAATGGCAACTGCGCTATCTATCTTTAGGGAAAAACAATGAAGTAGTGGAAAAGTTAAGAAAAAGTTTTTGGACAAACTAACATCACATGAAAAGATTTTTGTGATTTGTTCTTAGAGGAATTTTCCCCCAATACTCTTTGGGAAGGGAAGCGAGACGACTTTGTGAACTTAAAGCAATAAAATATGAGCATTCACTAGTATTCGATGAAGTACACACATCTAGCTTGCTATGTACCAGAATTGGTATCTACAAAACAACTTCGGTGTCGTCAGTTTGTACAAGGTTTATGTCCGTCGATTTATATTCCTATTACTATAGGACTTTATAACTCGTACAAATGTTGTGTTAGTATGACCATGGATGTGGAAGTAGGTTTACAAGAAAGGCAACATTTGAGTAAGGCTCGGCCTAAGAAATCTATGAGGAAATCTTCGGGTTTTCAATCTTTTTAGCCGTCAGGGGCTTATTTAGAAAATCAAGGTGATGAGAGTATGAGCGGAGTTGGAAGTAGTGATAGTGGAAACGGGAGAAGGAAGCGGTCGATGAACGCTTCTTCATCTTTTTCTTCAACTGAGGGGCAAGTTGGTCCAACTAAATCAACTAATTCAGGGTTTGTTCAAATTAGCGGCTACTACAACTATGGCTAGTAGGGCCATATTGCTTGAAACTATTCTAATTAGAGTGTCTGTCATCTTTACGGGGTAGTTGGACATATTCAGTCAGTTTGTCCTTTGGCTTTTTGCCCCTCGTGCGGTAATAAGGGACATTTGCAAAATAGGTTTCGAGAGAGCTTTCCTGCTCCAGTTGGTTCTCGGAATTAGCCTCATACTTACCTACAGAGGCAACTCTCCGACAACCTTATATTACACCATCTTTATCATCTCATCCAGAGGGTGCTAGCCGTAGAGGATTCCAACAGGGTCAATCTTTATAGACACATGCATTTTCTATGCTTTAGGCATAAGAAGCATTTGAGCCTTCAATTGTTCAAGGTACATTTCCGTTCTTATCCACTTGAGATTTTGCTTTTGCTTTATTTGACACAAGTGCATCGAGTTCGTTTATTGCATCTTCATAGACACGTGAATTTGCCATGCCTTGGGCATAAGAGGCATTCAAGCCTTCATTTGTTCAAGGTACATTTCCTTTCTTATCCACTTGGGCTTATGTTTTATTTGACATGGGTGCATCGAGTTCGTTTATTGCATCTTGCTTGGTTAAGATGTTAAAATTCCATGTATCCCATTTAAATGAGCCCATCTTTGTTGATACTCTGGGAGGGGGTATTATATGTATGGATAGTATATGTCGGGTACGAAATGGTTATCGCATATCATATTTTCGAATATGATTTTATTGTTTTCGATATGTTGGGGTTTGACGTGATTGTTGGTATTGGTATGCTTCCACATTTTCATGCCATCTTTGACTGTGAACGAAGGCGCGTTCATATGAAAACTTCGGAGGGAGTCGATGTCATTTTTATAGGGGATAGTCCTTCTTTCATCCCTTATAATCATCGTCGTACTTGTACTAGTCTAACTACTCTGTTGGCTAGTATTTCTTTATCGGATGAGATGATTTTGGAGGTTGAATTTCCTTTTATCGTATGTAAATTTGCAGATGTGTTTCCTGATGATCTTAGTAAACTTCTTCCTAAGCGAGAATTGGAGTTTGTCATAGACTTGATACCGGGAACACAACCGATTACTATTGCACCATACCGTTTGGCTCCGAAAGAGGTGGATGAGCTATGGTTGCAAATCAAGGATCTTAAACATAAAGGTTTTATTAGACCTAGTACTTCTCCTTGGGGTGCTCTGGCATTATTCGTGTCGAGGAAAGACGGTTCAATGCAAATGTGCATTGACTACCATAAGCTAAACCGGGTAACGATTAAGAATAAGTATCCCTTACCTCGTATCGATGATCTATATGATCAATTGAAGGGTTCAAAGTTCTTTTCAACGATAGATTAACATATGGGATATCACCAGTTATGGGTTCGAAATGAGGATAGACACTATGAATTTCTTGTAATGCCTTTCGGTCTTACGAATTCTCCATCAGCATTCATGGACTTAATGAATCGCATCTTTCATCTTTATCTTGATTAATTTATAGTTATCTTTATTGATAATATTCTTATTTATTCGCCAACGAAGGAGGCTCATCGCGAACATCTTTGGATTGTTCTTAGTACACTTCGAGAACATCGGCTTTATGCCAAATTTTTGAAATGCAAATTCTAGTTGTTGAAGGTTCAGTTTCTCAGTCATGTTGTTTCGGAGGAAGGCGTTTTGGTAGATCCCACAAAGATCGAGGTTGTTTCCAATTAGGAGCACCCTAAATTTGTATTCGAGATTCGAAGTTTCTTGGGGCTTGCGGGATATTATTGAAGGTTTGTTAAGAACTTTTCTCGGTTGGCAAGTTCTTTAACAAAGCTTACTCATAAGGGGATGATATTCGAGTGGAGTATAAAGTGTGAAGAAGCTTTTCAAAAGTTGAAGAGTATTTTGACATCGGCTCCTATTTTGATTATTTTGGAGAGGGGAATTGGTTACACGGTATATTGCAATATGTCCAAGGAAGGGTTGGAATGCATATTAATGCAAATTGGTAAAGTAGTAGCGTATGCATCGATACAACTCAAAGTACATGAACAGAACTATCCTATGCACGATTTGAAGCTTGAAGCAGTCGTATTTGCACTTAAATGTTGGCAACATTACCTATCCAGGGAGAAATTTGAAGTGTTCGCAGATCATAAGTCCTTGAAATATATTTTTACTCAGAGGGATTTAAATATGCGTCAGAGGCA
>MKEJ01033091.1:0-16474 GCA_001753735.1 Embelia ribes
CGGGTTTCGGGTGCGTGGGATCCGAGGCCGTGATAATAACTGTCTATTGGAAAAATGGTCCCCAGAGATTTTCAAAATAAATAGTTGAAAGGCATAGTTACATTGCTACCAAAATGAACATGCGACTTAGGCTCCTAGGAGGAGTAGTCTCTTCCAACGCCTTGATCAATATGCTAATATGCTTACGATTTCCTAGTCATACCCTAAATTTTCGCTTACCTAGAATGTAAGATAAAAAGTAACATAATAAAAAAAATGAAACAAATAGTACCAAAATACATCATTTCTATATCAACTCTCCAAAATATAAAACCAACAAAGCTTGATGCCATAGATATGATTCCTTTAGCTATAGCAATCCACATTGTCAAAAACTAATCATAGTAGCTATAAAGGAAAAAGGGTGCAAATGCATACATGAATTAAGCTTAAGTACTTTTCCCAAGCCAAAATAAAATTATACATATTTTTAGTCCCGAAGAATAATACATCAATTCCCTTCTAAATTGACTTGTACAAAATAAACAAAAGGTTTATGCAACTGATAGTCTAGGACTGCCCCACAGTCATGATAATCTTCTGCACCTATAAAACAGTGGGCTAAAATATATAGGAAAAAGAAGTACGAGTTAGACAACGACTAATTGATAAAGTTAAAAGTATGTGGTATATGACATAAATGCACATACTATGCATAATGTCCAATGATTGCCCATTACCAATGGCCCTTTTTGAAAACCAAGTTCCATTTCCGAAATAAATCCATTTCCTATAAACCAAATCCGTTTTCCAAATTCCATAATCTATTCAATAATCAAAACAATCCATTTTGCTTCTATAGACTATTTCCTTACTAAAAAAATATCCATTTTGATTCCAAATCCATTTCCTCAATCAAAATAATCCATTTTGATTCCAAATATTAATCGCAGAGCTGAAGAAGTGAGTCCCATCCCAAGACTCAAAAAAAAGTTGGACTAGTATCTTTCCATATTCAAATTCCATTTTCAAATTGGGGATCCGCATACAGGACTCTTCGAGTCCTTAAATTCCTCATGAAACTACATGAGACGCGCACATACCACAATTCATAGGCTTGACTCTATCGAGTACTCCCGACTTCGTCGGAAGTTATACAATTGGTATTTTTAATTGTAATGTAAAAATCGACCTAGTCCCATAAAGAAATGGAAAAAGACTCAAGCCACATTTTTCAATACACATGTCTTTTATATCCCGATAAATGCTCAATGTATGATTCTAACTGTAATAGTGAATGTATATGAACATGTTTGCATATATACCTTATGCCATAATGAATGAAATTACACATTCTACAATGTGAAATTTCAATACAATAATAATAATTGAGCAATTTCATGCTCCCCTGTTTTTAATTCTCATTCCTGTATTATTAGAGAAACATAACAATTTCCATGTGTATGTATCGAATCCGAAATAATAATGGAGCATAGCAAATGGAGCATAGACATATGCCCATAGGTATAATTCACACCAATTTGATATAATAAATATAGGCATACTCCAATGTAAATGTTTATACCAATTAATAATTTCAATCATGAATTAACATTCTACCAAAATTAAATAATGTAACCAAACCAAACAAGCCTTAGACATATCAACATGTCACATACATACAAATTCTCAAAATTATAGTACATTTCATGGTCTACTTGTACCTTATATGCCTTCTAAATGACTCCTGAAAGACTAAGCCAAAAAGGCCCAAATTATCTCTTTTTCTCCTCCAAAAATGATCTAGGTACAAATGTTGGATCGCCTTGAACCTAGACATAAAAATAATCCTCATGAGGTAAGGAATAAGATCGAGTAATTTATTTCCACATATAAGAAAAGCACAAAAACCTAGGAAAAATAAACGAATGAGATAAAAGATAAAACTTACCTCAATCGTTCCCCTCGCTCTAAGGATCGTAAATATGAATTTTGTTTGCACGTATGACCACTCGTGCTAGATGAATAAGGGCCTATAATAAAAGCCTAATTTATTTTACCACCAAATTCTCTTTCTCATATGAACTGGATGAAAAAAGAAATGAGACAAAATGTGTTGAAATTTTTGTATACAAGTAAATAGGTCCACACATTCTGATTATGTGTACCGGCACACTATCTTTGGTGTACCAGTATACTATAGTGTACCGGCACACAAGCCATCATTGTCGGCTTCTAGAGGAAATAAAAAGGAGAATAAAACATTGCTTTGTTTACCGATATATTGACCCTATGTACCGATACTCTATATGTACCACTATACCATCCTTATGTATCGACATACTCCCCTATTTCCAACCTTTTTCTCTTAAACACATACGTAAATATTGAGGCATAACCTTAATATACCTTGCAGTCCAAAAATCCATTTCGAGGCATGAATGCACCATCATGCAATAAATAATATACTAACATCCATAATAAAAGGTAGGAAACCAAATATGGGATATATTCATTGCTCGTATCACACTCAATGGTGGAACAATGAAGACTAGGCCGCATCGCATTTGGTGCTGGACTTTAAAGAGATTTTTGAGAACTCATAAAGTTACTAGTCTCACTTTTAGTTGTTGTTGTGGTCATTGTTGTAGACGAGTCGTAGTTATAGCATTCGTTGGTCACATTTATTTATTATTATATATGAGCATACATGTTTGCATTCGTGATATTCGTATCTTAATTGTGTTCACTTTACATGATATTGTGGATTAGTATGATTCATTACTTATACAAAGCATGTTCATACTTTATTTTCATCGTAGCATCTACATGTTTATCGAGACTCCATAGTCTCATATATCATTATTGATTGGCCATCTGACCCATTTACCTTTCTCGTTTACATATATCAATATTATATTTTTTACAGGTTCAAAGGCTTGGGACGAGCATGTACATAGTTTTATTTTGTAGTCATAGACTGTTTGTACATGTATATTTTTGTTATTGAAGGTTGTAGCAAGGTTTATTTTGTACATTTATTTTGTCAAGCATTTAACTTGAGATTTCTTTTATGTAATGTTGGCGTTGGCCATCCTACTTCTTATTTTGTGCAGTGTTGGCACTAGCCTTCCTACTTTTGTTTAATTTTCCACTTCGTATGTATATGCATTTTGGAGGTAGACTGCAATTGCCACCATAGTTGTTGTAGTTAATATTTTGGAGGTTGTACATATATCAATTTTTATTGTATATAGGGATTGTAGGAATATGAATGGCTTATGTACCTATTTTCATATTCATTATCGTTATTTATTATTTTTGAGTTTATTTATATTCTTTTGTTACAATCTCATGACCCTGGGTTTTTATGGGAAAATTCGGGGTATAACAGGCTGGTATCTGAGTAAACTAGGTTCTATAAATCTTAGTGGCTTACGGGTAGGGTTTAGAGTTAGATCATAAGTGAGTAAGCAAGTCGTAGTATTTTCGTAGTATTTATTCGTTGCATGCTTTATGCATATTAAGTCATAAGCTAAATACATTGCATTCTTCCATTCTTTTAGTATACAAATGTGGCTTATTTCTTTCTGGTTTATTCCTTATCATGTGGAGATGATGGCTTGAAGAAGAGGTCGTAAAGGAGATCGAGGAAATTGTAGAGGGGCTAGGTGTCATAGAGGAAGGATCAATACTCTTAATGAGGATGAGATGCGTTGAGAATAGAGTGAGATCGTCTATCCAAACTCACATTATAGCAGGCTTGCATGGGACCTATAAGTATTATGTAGATGCAACTATAGAGGTCTAGTGTAGCCTCATCAATAAGCAGCAACATAAGGATGTTTTCCGTCCTTTTCGGTCATTAGGGAAATCTTTAGGGGTACAATTGGTGCAAATATAGGGGTAGGGTTTGAGGAATCCTATTGGGGGAAGTGGCAGCAGTGGTAAGAGGAAGAAGAATCGAGAGGCCTTTTCTTCTTCATCTCCTTGGGGAAGACGTTAGCCAAGTCATACTTCAACATTAGAGCCTACTCTCCAGGGTAGCAGGTTCTACAATTGCGGTCGTTTGGGCCATTGTGTTCGTGATTGTACTCATTCCCCTACATGTCACTTTTGTGGCATTGAGGGACATTTTTAAGCTTTATGCCCACAGGCCTTTTGTCAATTCATTCTCAACGCATCGAGATGTTCGGAGAGCTTTCTTACTCTAGTTGGCACTCATAGCCAGCAACAATATTCATCTTCAAGGGAAACTCTATGGCTATCTCACATTGTTCTTTCTTCATCTGCTCGATAGGGTATTAGTGCATTTTGTGGAGATTATCTGGGTAGAACTACTCATGGGGGATTCCAGCAGGGCCAGTCTTTCCAGACTCGTGCTTATGCCATGCCTCAGGCACTAGAGGTCGCTGAGCCTTTGGTTGTTCGAGGTATTTTACCATTTCTCTCTACTTGGGCTCATGCATTATTTGACACTGGTACATCTCATTCTTTTATTACATCTAGATTTGTTAAAATACTAGATTTGTCTATTACTTATTTGGCAGAGCCCATTTTCATTGATATTTTGGGGGGAAGATTATATTTATATGGATATTATTTATCGGGAGTGCGAGTTATCTATCGTAGATTATATATTCAAATATGATTTTGTTGTTTTCGATGTGTCGGATTTTGCTATTATAATTGGTATAGACATGTTATCACACTATCATGCTATATTTGATTACGAGCGTAGGCGTGTTACTATGCGAACTTCGGAGAGTGTTTCAGTGGTATATCAAGGGCCAAATTCTATCGAAATTTCCTATACTTGTCGTACTCAGACTAGTCTATCCTTTATGTTAGCTAGTCCTTTTTTCGGAGGAAATACATTCAGATGTAGAGTACTCCTTTGTCATTTGCGACTTTCTCGACTTGTTCCTAGATGATCTTAGTGGGCTCCCCCCTTTGCGAGAGGTGGAGTTTAATATTGATCTAATTCCTAGTACTAAACCTATTTCAATGGTACTGTATCATTTGGTGATGAAAGATATAGAGGAGTTGTGGGTATAAATCAATGACTTGAAGTAGAAAGGATTCATTAGGCTGAGTTCATCACCATAGGAAGCTCCGACATTATTTGTACCAAAGAAGAATGGGTCAATGCAGATGTGCATTGACTACCGAAAGTTGAATTGGGCTACTATCAAGAATAAATATCCATTCCCAAGGATTGATAACCTTTTCGATTAACTTCATGGTAATAGATTTTTCTTCAAGGTCAATTTAAGCTTGGATTATCATCAACTCAGAGTTTGGGAGGCAGATATTGAGAAGACAATTTTTTATACTTGTTATGGGCACTTTTAGTTTCTCGTGATACCCTTCGGTCTTACTAATGCCCCCGTGGCATTTATGGACCTAATGAATCGTGTCTTCCATCAATATCTCGATCATTTTGTAATGGTGTTCATCAATGGCATACTTATCTATTCGCAGTCCGAGGTGGCACATCGTGAACATCTTCGTATTGTATTGTTGATGCTTTGAGAATATAGATTTTATGCCTAGTTTTCTAAGTGTGAATTCTGGCTACGGGAAGTTCATTTCCTTGGTAATGTTGTATCAGAGGGTAGTTTTTAGGTGAATCATTCTAAGATTGAGGCCGTTATCAATTGGGAATGACCAAAATCTGTTGTCTAGATGGGAGCTTCTTAGGCATTGTAGGCTACTATCGTTGTTTCATGCAAAATTTCTCACGTTTAGTGGATCCCTTGTCAAAACTCACTAGAAAGAGTGTCAAGTTTGAATAGAGTCCTAAATATGAGGAATCGTTTCTCTGTTTGAAGGAGTTACTAACCTCAGCTCCAATTCTGATTATTCCAGAGTGGGGACTCGAGTATTCAATGTACTATGATGTATTTAAGGATGGTCTAGGTAGTCTATTGATGCAGATCGGAAAAGTAGTTCCTTATGCTTCAAGGCAGTTGAAGATTAATGAGCAAAATTACCTGACACATGACTTAGAGCTTGCGGTCGTAGTGTTCACATTAAAGTATTGGTGACATTATCTGTATGGGGACAAATTCGAGGTGTATTTGGATCACAAGTCCTTGAAATACATATTCACTCAAAGGGACTTGAACAAGAGGCAAAGGAGGTGAATGGAGTATCTCATGCAATATAATTTTGATCTTGAATATCATCTCAGGCACGGTGTACTATTGCTTGCCTTGCAATAGGTGAGTGGGAAATGCTCCGGGTATTGAATGAATTCGGGTTGGAATGCATGAAGGCAGAGGGTCAAGCTAACTTGTTTGCTATCATAGCTCAACCCACCTTAATTATACTTGTGATTGAGGCACAAAGTATTGATGATGAATTGGATGCCTATTGAGTTCGTGTCCATAGTGACCATGGCTTTGATAGATGGACGTTTTTGGAGGATGGAGGTTTTCATTTTCAAAATCGCCTATTCGTGCCCAATTCTATTTGTGACGAGGTTCTGCGAGAATATAATCATTCTTATTTGGCTGATCACCTTGGTGGTACAAAAATGTATCATGACGTTTTATGTCAATTCTAGTAGCCCGATATGAAGAAAGACGTGGGTAAATTCATAACTCGATGTCTTACTTGTCAACAAGTAAAGATTGAGCACAAATAAACAGGGGGATTACTTTTACCATTGCCGATCTCCGAGTGAAAATGGGAACGGATAACAATGGACTTTGTTGTGGATTCACCAAAGTCAAGGCAAAGAAATGATGCTATATTGGTTAGCGTGGATCATTTGAAAAAAATTGCATATTTCTTCCGATTCGTACCACTAATTCAGTTGAAAGACTCTATTGGTTATACATCAGTGAAATCGTTCTGTTGCATGGGATTTCGGTATCGATTGATTCAGATTGAGTTCCCATTTCATTTCATGTTTTTGATTGGGTCTCCAAGAATCTTTGGGGGCAAAACTTTCTTTAAGTTCGGATTTTCATCTACAAACAGATGAACAATCGGAGCGTACTATTCAAACTCTCGAGGATATGCTCCAGGTATGCAGACAATGGGAGGATTACCTTAGCTTGACCGAGTTTGCTTATAATAATAGCTATCATGGGACTATCGAAATGGCTTCTTTTGAGGCCTTATATGGGAGACCTTGTTGCTCTCCTATCTATTGGGTGGAAGTCGGGAATAGTGCATTATTAGGACCGAATTTAGTTTGGGAAATGACCCAAAATGTACAATTGATAAAATAATACTTGGAGACAGATTAGTGTAGGCATAAGAGTTATACGGATATTTGGAGCTAGCCTTTAGAATTATAGGTTGGGGATTATATATTCCTGAAGGTTTCTCTTAAGAAAGGTATTATGCATTTCAGCAGGAAAGAGAAACTTTCCCCTTTTTTTATTGGTCCATTCTTAATACTTGATAGAGTCAGAGAGGTGGCATATTATTTAGCCTTACCACTGTATCTGTCAAGTATTCAACCAGTATTTCATATTTCAATACTTTGGAAATACTTACGGGATCCCTAATATTCTTGATTTTGATGATTTACACGTGGAAGAAAATGTATCTTATGAGTTTCTACGTATTCGAATCTTAGATTCAAAGGAACAAGTACTTCGTCGTCGTAGCATTCAGTTGGTAAAAGTACTTTGGAAGCATCATAATAGCAAGGAGACAACATGGGAGCGGGAGGAGGAAATGCGCACCAAATATCCAAACTTGTTCGTAGATTATGGTATGTTCTTATTCATTTCCATAGTATACGCTAATTTTGGGGACAAAATTTCTTAATAAGGGGAGGATGTAATGTCCCAAAATTTCATATAACTTTTTTTCAATTAAATAATATGTTAATTACCCTTATTGATATTATTTTATTCATCATTGCATTCGTAGTCATTATTTTGTTGCATTCATAGATGTCGTATGTCATTCGTAGTTGCATATGCATTTCATAGTCGGAGACTATAGTTCGTTATCGTAGAGATGTGTTTGTATTGTAGCATCTATCTTATAGTCATGGGGTGTATTCGAATTCATATGAATCCATTCGTAGTAGTTTTGGTGGTTGTTTTGGGGGTTTCGTCCAAGTTCGTCGATAATCTCGTTAAGTTACGTATATCGAGTTCCAAGCACTCAAATGCCTTTCTGAAAGTTATTCGATATTTCCATTAGTGTCAATAAGTGATTCCGAGTCTTTTTAGAAATTTTTAGCTTGAGAGGTTTGAACAAAAAATTACAGTATATCCGATTGATCTAGGAGTTGTTGGATCGATCCATATGCATATTATGATTCGTAGTCATTTAATCGTAGTCGGAGGCATACTTGATATTTATAAACCTTTCGTGATGAAATTATAATTGAACAACTATTCGTGGCTTTTCATATTTTGGAAGTTATAAAGGCATGCCTATCGTGGAATAAAGATATAGCCATTAGTAGAATCGGAAAAGCATGAATATCTTGAATTCGTTGTGTCGTGGTATTTTTTCGTGGCATTGCAAAAATAGAAAATTGAGTCATTTTCTATTTCTTTTCTAGACACAAAGTATCAACTTTATAAAATTCTTAGAAAGTAGTTGAGATCATACAACTTCACCGTAAAAGGTGGAAAACCGGATCAGGGATACATTCATTGCTAGTATCATACTTGATGGTGGAACAATAAAGAATAGGCCACGTCGCATTTGGTGCCATACTTGAGTGGTTTTTTAGAACTTGTAGAGTTAGTAGTCCCACTTTTAGCTATTGTTGTAGATAAGTCGTGGTCGTAGTATTCGTTGGTCACATGCATTCATTATTATACATGAGCAAACATGTTTACATTCGTGGTATTCGTAGCTTATTTATATTCACCTTACATGATTATCATGGATTAATATGATTCATTACTTATACAAAGCATGTTCATACTTTACTTTCGTCGTAGTATGTACATATTTATCGAGACTCTATGGTTTCATATATCATTATTGATTGGCCATCTGACCCGTTTACCTTTCTCCTTTCCATGTATCAATATTATATGGCTATCGGAGGTTGTAGCAAGTTTACAGACTATTTGTACATATATATTTTTGGCTACCGGAGGTTGTAGCAAGGTCAATTTTGTACAATTATTTTTTTGAGCATTTAACTTGAGATTTCTTTTATGTAATATTGGCACTGGCCTTCTTACTTCTTATTTTATATCGTGTTGGCGCTGATCTTCCTACTTTTATTTCATTTTCTGTTGCATATATATATGTATTTTGGAGGTGGACTATAGTTGCCACCATAGATATTGTAGTTATTATTTTGGAGGTTGTACATATATTATACTTTATTGTATATGGGAATCGTAAGAATATGAATGGCTTATGTACCTATTTTTATATTCATTATCATTGTTTGTTGCTTTCGAGTTTATTAATATTCTTTTGTAACAATCTCACAACCCCGGATTTTTATGAAGAAATTCAAGGGGTGACATAGGGTTAGTTGACGAATAATATTCTTTATGTCAATTAAAGTATATCAATGATACTACACACAATGCCACAAAATTCCATGCATCTTATGATAATTACTTAAGTGACTCATATCTCGGGTGTAATATTATATTGAAAAATATTTTATGCCAACTTGGGAATATGTATCCTAGGAATTTATACATAAAGATTTACATATGAGTTCCCTTCCACACCTTGAGTCCCTCGAGAGATTTTGTGGTACTTAAATGAGGGTCTGTCCCCTACTCTGGTATAATGTGCCAAGTGAATCAATTTTAATTTTCAAAAAATGGCCCACCAAGCCCAAAATTTGTTTTTAGAAAAATGCCATATTCATCTCAAAACGTCATATATTTCCAAATCGCCAACTCGCATTTCCCAACAAATATTACCGACTCACACATATGCTAACATGCCACATATTTCATTATTAGACCAACCCACTTATTACAACATATTTAATTTCATACAAATACTTATTCACAATCAAGGAACCCAAATTAGTTCGCTAAAACATGTCAATACATCACACCAACCTACACATCAGCACATAATAACACGTACATAATATACATTAATTATCGTAGGGCCTATTGTCCGCAACTAATCTGTACCTATAAGTTTTATCGCGATTATATAAATTTTAACTTCAAATTTCTTGTACTCATGATGCTGTTCAGATATGGTCTCGCCCCAACTTCTCGTCCTAGTTCATAAAAAAGCGTCATATGGCTCAAAAACACAACAAGAATCATAGTTTTGAAACTGCCTATAGCAATCAGTCGACTTTTTAAGGACAACCAGACAATCGATTGCCCTGTTCAGATTATACACAACTCGTTGTCTAGCTTAGTCTAGTTCTTATTCTCAAAATGTTACTCAAAAAAGCTTTTAAAAACATCATTTAGCCATATGTATGGCTGTCATTCAATAATAGGCCAAAATTTTTACGTAAACATGGTTTATTATTGGGAAAACACCGTTATTATTCTACAACTGAAGTATTTCTTACTTAGAAATCTTAACTTCTTTTTTGTTTCATGAAAATTCCAAAAGGGCAGGGGTTTGTTACCTCTTGTATCAACCAAAATGTAGCAAAAATGTCCCAAAGTACCCGAGTAATGCTAGTATGAATGTGACTTCAACGAGATGTTGATATTCTCTCTCTCAATTCACCCCCCTCCCCTTTCTCTTTGATGGTATGTGTGTGTAAATGTCTTCTAAGGTCAATAGGGTGTTGTCACCTCTTTTGTGGTTGAATTTGAGTCATGACACGTGTCCCTAAGTAGATACTTGACCAATTTTAAAAAAGTCACCGACTGAATCAGTCGACTGATGGTACATATTAGTCAATTGATCTTAAAAGTCGACTGTTTTGGCCAAATGTTGAAATTTTTTTAGGGTATTACAGTACTCCACTCCTTAAAAAAAATTCATCCTCGAAATTTGATACGATGTCAATAGGGAGAATACCTTGGTTATTGAAAAAGTTTGAGGTCCTCTGTTCTTATTTCAGCTTCACATTCCTAAGTCATTTCTTCAACAATGCCATAGATCCAAAAACCTTCACCAATAGAATTTCTCGTCCTCTTAACACATATTTTTCCCTGTCCATTATCATATTGGTCATACTTCAAACGACACGTCCGGTTCCATCGTTAAGTCAGAAAAGTCCATAATGTGCATAGGGTTAGGGATATATTTCTGTAGCATGAAAACATAAAATACAAGATGAGTACTTGAAAACTGAGGCGATAGGGTCAAGTAATGGCCACTAGTCCCATACGTTCAAGAATCTAAAAAGGTCTAATATATCGAGGTGACAACTTTCCAGTTGCTCCAAATCATTTAACGTTTTTTTCTTGGCGATACCTTAAGAAATACATAATCTTCTTCTGCAAACTATAAATGTCATCGTCATCGATCTGCATAGCTTTTATGTCCAACTATGTGTTGTTTCTAATAGTTGTTTTATTAGTTTTACTTTCTCAGTTGTCTCTCTTATAAATTTCGGCCTACTAAGGTCGTATCTCTAGCTTCTGTCCAGCACAATGGTAATCAGCATGGTCTTCCGTAGAGCGCATCTGGAATGGTATTTTTTGTTGTACATGAACTTAGTCAATGGTATGCAATCTTCCCAAATGTTACTGAAATCCAATACGTAAGCCCGTAGTATATCCCCAAGTATTTATATAGTTCATTCAAATTGTTCGTCCATTTATGGATAGAATGACGTACCCATGGATATCTCCATTCCTAATACTATCTCGATTTAATATTATCGTCATGGGGTTCCATGTAGTCGCACAATTTCTCGTATATAAAGATGCGATAAGGTTTCCACAGGATCAATCTACTTTATTAGTAGAAAATGTGTTGACTTCGTCAGTCCACAAATACCTATATGGCATTGTTCTTTTGTCATGTCTTCGGTAGTTCGGTTATGAAATCTATAGTAATGCAAACCCATTTCCAGGTTGGTACTTCCATTGACTATAGGAATCCGCCTGGTCTCTAATTTCCAACTTTACTTATTGACAAATCAGACACTTTGCCACGTATTTGTTTTATTAATCTTTTCACTTTTGGCCACCAATAAGTTTGACTCAAGTCATGGTACATCTTATTTCCACCTAGATGTAATGCAAGCGAGGAGTGATGCAATTCTCGTAATACATCTTCTCTTACAGCTACAAGTACAAATTATCGCTTTAAATGTATGAGTTCTACATCCCTACCAACACTCCAAACTTCAGGGTTTTCTTTCACTTTCTTTAGTAACTTATTACATTGTTCATTGTTATGTTGAGCTTCCACTACCTTTTTGCGAAGAGCCAGTTGCAACCGTACAGAACCCGAAGTCATACATGCTTCAGTTTCCACAATCTCCATTCAAAATTCTCCTAATATCCATAGTATCTCCCATTCATTTACTGTAAGGAAGGTTATAGTACATCTTGTGTTTCGGCTTAGAGCATCAGCTACCACATTGACCTTTCCAGGATGATACTACATATTAAAATACGGTCTAAAAACTTCATCCATAACCGTTGTCTTAGATTCAAGTCACGCTGGGTGAAAATGTACTTGAGGGATTTATGATCTGAAAAGACCTCAAATCATTTGCCGTATGAATTATGCCACAGATATTAAGTGCAAACACTACTGTTGCCAATTCCAGATATTGAGAAGGGTAGTTCAATTTGTGGTTATTCAATTGACGAGAAGCATAAGCAACAACTCGTTTAGTTTGCATCAAAACACCTTGTATCCCTCTTATGATGCATCATAATATATCTTATATTCCTTACCACGTTCAAGAATAATAAATATTGGGGCTTATATAAGTCGTTTCTTTACCTCTTGGAATTGTTTATACTTTTCGTTCCACTCAAACTTAATTCCTTTCCAAGTGAGACAGGTCAACGGGGCCTCCAGGCACGAGAAGTCTTGAACAAAATGCCGATAGTAGCCAACTAGGCTAAGGAAATTTCGAATTTCAAATACGTTCCTGGGTCTCCCCCATGTTGATATTGCTTTAACTGATACACCTTTTACCGATACCACATGCCCTAAAAACTTTACCCTTAATATCTAGAAAATTTTGCATAAACTTGGTGCTCCTGGAGAATTGATAACATTATTCATAAGTGATATTGATGCACTTATTCTAATGGTAAGTACACAAGGATTTCGTCTATGAACACAATCATGAACTTGTCAAGATAAGGGCAGGATCCTCAGTTCCTTAAATCCATGAATGTTGCTAGAGCGTTACTTATACCAAAAGGCATTACCAAAACGTAGTGTCCGTACCGTGTTCTAAATGCTATTTTAGAAATATCTTGTTCCTTGATTCCTAACTGGTGATATCATGTCCATAAATCAATCTTTAAAAAACATCTTGAGCCTCTTAACTAGTTCAACAGATCATCTATTCGGGGAAGGGGATATTTATTATTGATCATAACTTGGTTCAGTTTCCAGTCATCAATACAAAGCTGCATATTTCCATCCTTTTTCTGAACAAACTGGGCCGGAGCACTCCAAGGCGACATATTCAGCCGTATAAATCCTTTTCTTTCTAAATCTTTCAATTGAATTTTTAGTTCCTTTAGTTATACGAGTGCCATTCGGAAAGGAGCAATAGAAATAGGAGTAGTCCCTAGAACAACGTCAATTGAAAATTCAATTTCACAAGGGGGAAGGAGCCTACACAGATCATCAGAAAAGATATCAATAAATTCTGATACAATATGAGGGAATTTATTAATTGGCAGGTAATTTCATACGCAAAAAGGCTAACGAGTAGGCTAACAAAGTCACCTTTTGCTCACCACCCTGGAAGATTCAGGAATTCACATTCCTCTGTAAAATGAATATGTAAGCCTGAAGGGGTTCACAAGATTACATGTGTGATCTTCGATTACCACTTCGCAATCATGGCAATACATGTTTGGAATTACAATAGCGCCAATAGGGGTTTCTACAAATAATTTTGTAAGCAATAAAGTGTGTTCTAGTTCTAATGAATTAGCAAGTTGATCATAAATAAAGGAACGAGATGCATCCGTATCAAAATGGGCAGTAACCCAACAAGACATAAAAGGTAAAATACCTTGAAGTTTAGAAGGATCTCCCAGCTCTAGGACAACCTGAGCAACGGAGTACACATGGGCTGGAGGCAGCTGGGTTGGGCCGCAGCTGGTCAACTTCTACTTTGAGAGTTTCCATGAGATCCCCTATTCCCAACTAGGGATGGGATGTAACAGACAGTGCTGAGACTGGGGCCAACTGAATACTGAGAGCTTGTTCTAAGTTCTAGGCATTTGTATTCAGATAGCTGGAATACATGTGTCCCCAATTCTGACAATCCCGACATTGTATTTGGGGATAGTTCTTAATTTGGTGATTCAAATATCTATACTTGAAACATCCATCAGGGTTGTTCGTATTCCTAGAACCTGTAGGGGCCAAATCCGTACATCTTGGTGGGATTGTTGCGAGTTTTGAGCATAGGCTTCACGTGGCCTTTTACACTCATTCGGATTTTTGATGGATTCTACCTGAGATTAACTCTAGTTGTGTTCATGTTTATTCTTATTTTCGCAAAATCACATGCCACTTCTAACCTCACCAGTAAGGCTTGACTATACTCCTTCTTGTCATATCGTCCTTGTTATGAAAGCATCATGAATTCTTCGAGCGTTTAGTTCTGCCACTTTCAATCACATAGTTGCCTTAATGATTGCTTCATACGTATCGTACCGGTTTAGGGCCAACACCATTTAAATTCAGGGATATAGTCCCAACTCAAACCTTCTAACTCTTAACTTTTTTGTTGATACTATTTCCAGGGCAAATTGAGAATAGGTTTCAAATTTCTGCGCGTACTGCTTAAACATTTGCTTTCCTTGGATTAACATCATGAACTACCATCTCTTCTCTTCTCGCTTGGTATTGGGAAAATATTTTCCAAGAAATACCTCCTTAAAGTCCATCTATGTTAAGTTCCACATGTTTAGAGTCATGGCTCAACCCATCCACTATTAATCAGCTTCATCATTTAAGTAAAAGGGAGCGGTAGTTACTTTTACAAAATCATCTTCAATACCCAGAGTTTTAAATCTTTTCTCCATTTATCCCAACCAACAACAAGCCTCCATTGAATCCATTTCACTACTAAATACCGGTGCATTTAATCTTCCCAAATTCCAGTGTACCTTCTCAAATAGGACATGTTTATTTCTAGAGTTGTTTCCAGCTCGGTTCACCACTGCGTTTATAATCGTCTGGACCATCTGCTGTATAGTTGTTTATAGGATTGTTGACAAACTTCTAGTATCATTATTAGGTGGCATTGGATCATAAGTATCAATGTTTCGCTCCATGAGGGGAGTCTTAGTTCTCATTTGTGAAAAGACCCTTTCACTAACAACATCATCATCCAACTCTTCACTCTAGATTTATGAGTGTGGGGAGGGTTCATTATTCACTGGAATAGAGTAAGCAGAAAATAGAATGAGTTTGAAGGTATCTTCTTGGGGGTACATTTTCTGACTGAAGTCTCTCTCTAGAGAGATTGCATTGAGGGGTATCATTATGTCTATCTCCTTGCTCGATCACTATATTCGCAGACAAAGGGCAGTACTTTAAATGCTTAAAGTATTCCTTCCTATTGAGTACTTATCTTGTTACTTATAATCATACTCCAACTCATACTGATATCATTGCATATTTATATTCTTCCTTATCATAGAAGCACACATAGCACAACAACTCTGGCAATCGAGCAGTCCACTTCTGTCCATGGTTCCATCACTATAACAAACTAATAGGGCGTCCTCTGCCATTCTGGTATGGGTTTATAAGTCGACTTGGCTTACCACCTAAAAGTTGCTCATAATAAGTCACACATCATCTTTCTCATGCAATCATATCTCACATCTTAGTCTTACGTTAGTCACTTAGCTTATCGTATCTTATGTAGTATACTCAAGATGTAAGGGTATTACCGTAAATAACACTAACACTTGGATATGAAATTTATCCTCAAACCGCTTTCACACCTTTACATGTATGCACCTATTCCCAACTTGACCATATTTCCGCAATATTGTTAACTCTAATACCCTCTTGTCATGCCCCTGGAATCCAAGGACCCCGTACATGTAAGATTTTAAGTAAATATTATTTTATTTGAATCAAGGCCGAAGCCCAAAGCCACCCACAATGCTAATCTTATAATGCATAATGCAAAAGAAATTATTTAAACAGCAAAACACATACATTACATGAGTTATCTCTTACAAAAGATGAGCCTTCAAACACATAAGTTATTTTATAAAAGAGGGGCTCATAAGTTTACAAAACTTGTTCTTAAAACACAACTGCATAATATCCATGCTGACGACTCAACTAGAGCTATGAGGGGGAGTTGTTTCACCTGTTACTTCATCCTTTGACTACTCATATGTCCGCTGCTTCCTTTCCCTTATCTGTT
>MKEJ01033113.1:0-19314 GCA_001753735.1 Embelia ribes
GAAAGGAGAGGATTTTTCGACTAGAAAGAATTCGGTTTAGGTGTAGAGCATTGACCCAAAGTTTTTTCAACCCAGCCATGGATTATTCGTGAAAAACTGAAATATCATTTTGCAAATGCACAACTTGACATGATCAAGCGTGGCGCGTACTATATGCCGTCAAATCAAATAATAAAAATAACCAATTTTTTTTTTATGTAAATAAAAAAGTAATGATACCCTAAATTCTAATTAGGGATCTTTTATTCTAAGATGAAAATAAGCTCATGATGAGTTGGAAACTTTGATGCATGGGTTGTTCTACTTTGTATAGACAGTGTAGACACATTCAAAATGATGAAGAATTGGGTGCATTAGCATATTATCATTTATCAATTGCCTTTTCCATATTCTTGTGGTCTGCCACCAACCTTACCATACAACTAAACTTCTTGGAGAAGGTAGACAATTGAAACCTACATATATACATCATATAGTTATCTATACATATACAAAAAAAAAAAAAAAAAAAAGAAAAAAGAAGGCATATTATAATGTAAACAGGAAAAAATTTAAATATTTATATATATGGTTTAGTGTGAAGGCCTGAAAACCTTGTACGGTAAAACAAAGGTTTACTTCTTCTATCATGAAATTGCTAAATAGTATTTTAAGAATACTCCTAAATTACCATCACAGATTTGAACATTCTTATGAGTTGTTATTTTCATCCATAGTGCTAATAATATTCATTAATGTTGCCTTTAATGGATTTAGTTAAAATAAAACTTTAGTTTTTGATTGATATTTGAAACATTTAAGTTTAGTTAGAGCTATATATATAAAGAGAGTCTAAAACACTTCTCTGTTTGACGATTGTCCGTCTCCTCGGTCTGTCATCGGTAATCATGTATGATATTTCTTAATTATCCCTAGTTTATACTACAAAAATCACTTTTAAAAATCTGTATGTAATCTTTAAATTTATGCAGAAATTCACTTTTTTGTCGTGTGATTGTTAATTACCACTGCACACACATCTTTGTTAATCTGCCTAGTTTGATGTCATGATCGACCAAACAAAACCACAACTATATATTATGTAAAATCCTCCATAACAAAATTTTAATCCTCCATAACAAACCCATCTCTTTAATTATTTCTTACACAAACAAGAGCAAAATATTTGTTTAATTTTTATTTTTGGGAATAATTTTGCTTTTTCTAATCATGTAGCTGGCACCATCATTGTTGGCTGAGTACACACTAAAATAGAAAAAAAAGGGTCCTATCCTTTGATTTTACTCTTATAGCAAGCCGGTGCCAAAACTTTTTTTAGTGCAAATTGCAAAAAGCACCAATGTATGTATTAATGTTTACAATATAGTTTTATTCTTCTTCTTTTATATTGAGAATCAATACTTTAACACTAGTTAATTAGTTTTGTTATCATAAGCAGCCTGAGTGAAGACTTTAAAATTCAAACCATTGCTTCCATTAGTTCTAATTCAGCTTTGTTTTGTTGTACATATCTTAAATTGAGCTTATTTGTTACTATTTTTTTTAAAAGTTGCAAATTTGATATCTTTAATTTTTATTTTATTTTTTTATCAAAAATAAGTTAGGCTTATTGAAAAGATTCCAACAAAGCTGGAACCCAATATATGCAAACAAAGGAGCTAGGTATATAGGTTAATTACACAAGGACCCAAACTTTTTCATATTTTTCAACCCTCAACTTTAAACCACTCAAATAGTGATCCTTTTTTCTATATGTATTGCCTTTTCTTTTTGTCACATCAAATGCAACGAGAGAAATTGAACATGTGACATCTTTGTAAGAGTGATAGTCTGTTAATATAATAGCTGAACAGGTATAGTGGCTTATTTATTTGGTAAATGATTTATATTCTGGCAGTTATACAACAAACTTGTATAATTACTTATTTGGTTAGATTTTGTGAATTGATATTTTCTGGAATAAAAAATTAAAACCAGAATGGTTTTCTTTGTGTATGTCGTTATTCTATTTAATTTCTAGAGACTGAGAAATTTGTTAGCAAGTCAACCATGTCTTGCAAAAAACCCATATACGATACCATACAAAAATATGTCCTTTTTGTAATAAAGTTTTGCGCAACAACACGGAGTAGAATCTCATACAATTCTTTTTACAGAGGTTTATTTCTTTTACGTTAGTCCTTAAAATGGAAAAGTATAAATTACCAAAACATTTTGATGCCATTCAAGTCTTTACATTCAATAAATTTTGGGTGGTCGGTGTGTTAAGTTTTACACTAAGTAGATAAGTTCATAAAAAATAGATAAATGTGGGAGTACAAATGTAATTTTGCCCGCCATATAATTATAGACTACCCTACAAAGATAAGTGTAGTGGACAAAATTGGGCGTGGCAATTGGGAGTGAGTGTCCTTTTCCCATTAAATCCGTGGGCATTTCATTAGAAAACATATTTTTAGTATGTAGGTATATTTTGATCTATATATATATATATATCATCATCATCATCATCATCATCATCTCTGTCGAAGACCACAAGTGTTTACAATGGGTCCACAATTTTTATTAACAGAGTGTGTAACCTGTATATTCAAGATCTAATTAGACCCAATTGTGTGTGCAAAAAATTTTTGCACCCCACTCGTACACCCACCTACCTAGCCCTCCAGCCCAATAATCATAGAAACCTCTTTCTTCATTGTCAACCAAAACTTAAATTTTAACAAATTAGAATCAGCTAAATAGAATCAATATCATGCCAGGTATTTAAACATAAATTTCTTAGTATTGCTCGTTCCTATCTAAAGTTACTTGCTCGTCTCTTCCTGTAATTCGCAATTCGTTTTGTATCATTTGCCTTGCCTTCACATAGTTAGATTTCTCATTCTTATATCTGAACCACCGTAAACAACACTTTCTCATTTTATTCCTCAATTGACGACACTCCTAACCTTTGATGAATCTTTCAATTTCTGATTCTATAATTCACAGTCACAAAATTTACCGCCACTATCAGTGCTCAAAGTTTTTAAAAATAAAGCATATAAAAATGTCCAATTTACGAGCCCTTTAAAATAAAGGGAAATCCTTAGGACCTTGGCGTTGTGTTATGCAAGCTACTTAGTGAATGGGTTAGTGTTGATACAAGTCCTTATGGAATTCTTTAGCATAACCCTAGTGTTGTCATCTTTAGAAGATCTCAATACATTGTCTCTCCATTTTCTTTAGGTTTTATTTGGTTGTAGTTCTTATTCTTATAATTATTATTTCAATCTTATTAGAACAATCGATTGAGGTAATTATTCGGATTAAAGAATTATAAATGGGGTGTTGAACCTAATATAAATTATTATAAGGAGCTAACCTTTAGGTTTTAGCAACTTTTTAGATCTGTACATGTTATTGGAGCAACGTAGGGTAGACCTAAATAAGCTACTTGGTGAAAAGTAACTATTTGCCTTTTGGTGTAGGGAAGATCTTCCTAACTCATTTTATATTAAAAAGAATCTCTTGAATATTTGCACACTATCACCTAGAAATAATCAACTATTACCAAACATAAGATCCTAATTTTACTTTTCCCACTTGATTTTGTTTTGATTTCTACAGCTCATCTAGAATCGAGAAAATCTCATTTTAGAATCAAACAATCTCTTGATAGTTGCACAGTATCACTTAGAACCAATTAAGAATTATCAGACTTAAGTTTATAAATTTTCAACTCTCTTAACCCTTAAATTTATAGTTGTATTTTATGATAATGAACCCTTTTACCTTTTCCTCCTTGATTTTGTTTTGATTTCTACAACTCATCTAGAATCAAGATAATCTCATTTTAGAATAATAGAATCCCTTTAGTATCACCCAGAACTAATTAGGGATAATCAAGCTTAAGATTTGTAACTTTTTCAACTCACCTAACCAATTAATTTTTTTATTCCAAGATCGTAAACCCTTTATTTTTTCCCAATTATATTTGATATGATTTCCACGGCTCATCTCGAATCAAACTAATCTCTACAAGTGCAATTTATGTAATATAAGATATTATACATAAATTACCTAGCTAGCTCTTACAATGTTGCACCAATTAGCTCACTTGTACATGTAGTTTAAATGATACTAATGAAATCTTCTAATATTTTAATTGATATACACAGATAATACGGCATACAATATATATATTATAAAAAAAAAAAAAAGAAGATGGCTTGACAGAAATATTTTGCATATAAGATCTTGATTAGTAATTGTGGACATAATTAAGCATTGTGAGTAATATACCCTCTGCCCATCCTACCTTAAAAGGCACACTAAGGATATTCTAGATTTTTATTTATTTATCAAACTGTATATGTACAGGCAATCAAATTTTTAGTTTAAATTTTATTTTTGTTTAATTATTTTAAAACTGATTCACCTGAAATACCAATAAAATGGAAGAAATGATTCACCCTATCTCTTTCAAAAAGCATGTAGGGGTCATTCTTCGTGTAACACAATATAGTTTTATCATTTTGAATTTCACAAAATATAATATATATAATTATGATATCGTTACCCAAAGGTTGTTGGTTTTGATGTGCTCACTTATATTGCCATAAAATGTCCGCTACTATAATTTCGAGACGGTGGATTCCCAAAAGTGGGATATTTTATCATACACATTTTTGGAGGCAAAAATTATTACAGCAAAAGTTTTGACGGAATATTTTTAAATTTTAATGCAAAATGTTTATGATTCAAAGTGATTAAATTAATGAAAGCAAATTTTTTGTCGACTAATAATTTTGGTATGAGAAATAGAGTAAATACAGCATATGATACGTCATGTCTAGTATATAAATTTCAAACCCAATTTCTTCAATTAAACTTTGGGTAAATTACATTTTGCCACATGAGGTTTCTGAAATTTCAGAAAGTCCCCTGAGGTTTCTGAAATTACACTTTTCCCATGAGAATCTATGTCCATTGCACTTTAACCCCACAATTTCTGGGGCAAAATGAAATGAAGACTATTTCTCAATAAAAATTCAAAAAATTACTAAAATACACCTTAAAAAGTATACTTTATATAGTTTTTGTAATAGTTTGTTAAACAAATCCATTGTATAAATAAATATAATACACCTTTCTTAAAAATATAATAATTTTTTTTGTATTATGAGCTTTTAAATTAATAAAATAAGGTATAAAGTAAGGTTAATATGGTCACTAAAAAACAGAGGTAATATGGTCATTGTACATAAAACCAAACTTGAGTTACAAATAGGGGTCAAAGTGTAATTTCCTATACTGTAGGGGTAAAATGAAATAATGAGAAACATCATGGGGGCAAGTGTAATTTACCCTTAAACCTTTTTATCTGCCCTTGTTCTCTATTGTTTTTATATATTTTTGCTACACACTTTCATGCAATTATTGCTCTGTTCTGCCCCCACCGTGGGATCCAATGTCACAACTTCAACCGACATATGGAATAATGATTATTATGATGAAGAAATTATTAGTTTTCTTTGTGGGCCCTACATATTATTCAAATGCATCCTTAAGAATTTTTTATTTTTTTTAATTAATAACCAGCGTATATAGATTTACTAATTTGATCAAAGCGGGTATTAGATAATTTACCAAGCAATACGCATAACCCGTTGCATTTGAAATTTCATTGAAATAATATATAGACTTTGTAAATATGACTTCCAAATATATGCTTCTAAAATTTCACTAAAAATAGATTTTGTAACTCATTGCAAGGGATAGAGAAAAAAGTTTACAGGGGGAGTAAAGCGTACATCCTCTATAATTTAAAATAAACATTAGTGTCCAATATTTCAATGTATTTTCTTTAATGTGACTTGAGCCCTTATAATAATTGTTAGACCCATATAATAATTTTTCTAACGTTCATCACTCTCATTTTTTATTCTTGCCTTTGCCGCCATGCGATTGCATTCGAAATTTCATTGCAAATAGGCTTTGTAACTCATTGCACCGGCCCAAACATACATTCATTGTTCCTTTGCATATTTACCCGTTTTGCTATGAGGGAAAAGCCATTTGCTATGGTAAGGATAAGTGATTTGATTCAAATGTTCTTTATGAATAATATAATTTTTTTATAATTTACCTTGCACCAACGTATTTTTGCTTAAATGTGCATTTAGTTTTACCAGATTATTGTGGTCATTTTCTCTATTTAACAAAAATGCACATGACACGCACACATATACACAACAAAATGGGCATACATATTATCCTTGTGATAAAAAGGACCACATTCATATTCTCTCACTCTATATGTAAGAACTTATTTATAGATTGGTCGAGTCATCAAAAAGTAATTAATGTAATGGGAGTCACTTTCTAGGCTAGTAGATAAGGAGTTAAAATTGGACCATAAAATGAAAATTTTAATTCTTGTATCATACATGATTAGGACTCCACTGCGCTTAAAAGATAACAAAAAGCTACAAAAAAAAAAAAGGGGAGTTTTTGAGTCTTTTTGATAAGTCACATTTGACCATGTATAGCTAGCTTACAAGGCTGCATAGTATGGGTTTATCATCATATATAGTGTTAGATTAGAAACCTGCATATATATATCGACACGTAATTATAAATATCCAAGAGAATAGAAGGACCACTCTATAACCCTTCATCTAATATCATTACAGCATAGGGTCCTTTAAAAGCATATTTTGGAATTGCAAAATAAAAAAGAAATCCTTGTACTATTATATGATAGGGGCTTCACAAAACCCTAATTATTTTTACCAAAGTCGAAATTCCAGTGCTCGCAACGGAGAATGAGCGCTCGACTTGCCGAATGATACCAATACTATATGCGCTAATCGAATATAGTAAATTTGGTTAGGTTTAAAACATTAGAGTGAAATTGGAATCATGCAACTTTGGTCGATTGAGTTATCATGCGGTATGATTCTTACCATACCCAAAAATAAATAGGCATAAGAACTTATTTATTTTAAAAGAAAAGAAGGGCATTATCAAACTTTTTTGCGAGAAATATATTTCAAATGGAACAAACGGCACCTAAACGTATCAATTAACTCGAAGCTTTGCACTCACAAAAAGCCAGCAGCTGTGTAATTTGTACGAGTGACATTCAATTGTTGCAGTGGGCAAAGGATTTGTAATTGTGGAGGCAGGGAGCTAGCTATACAGACTAACTACGCAAGGAAACTAATAACTCAGGACAATTATTATTTCGGGACATCCCAAAATAATGTCTACTTTCTTAAAATTAGTTAAACAAAAATTTAAACTTACTAAATTGAGCATTCATATTAAATGTGTTTTGTAATACAGTAAAATTACATTTAATAGGTGCAAAACTTATAAACTTCAAACTTATTTAATAATTTTGAGCTCATTTAATAATTTAATCGTAAAA
This sequence comes from Embelia ribes, assembly GCA_001753735.1. Lineage (NCBI taxonomy): Eukaryota > Viridiplantae > Streptophyta > Magnoliopsida > Ericales > Primulaceae > Embelia > Embelia ribes. The sequence continues at coordinate 7,418 of MKEJ01033113.1, forward strand.
ATATGGATTCTTCAATATAAGACAATTTTTTCGGAGCAGAGAGAATATTCTATATTATTTAATAATAGAAGCATACAAAAACTTTGTTCTTTAGGGATGATTACTTTCATATTTTGATGATTTTTGCAATACATAGGCTATAAAGAAAATACCCAGAAAAGAATTATTTTAGATGTAAAAAAGTAGTGCATGTATATGAAATTTTACTTTTTTCTTTTTGCGTCGAACAAATTGAGCCTACCATTTAGTAGTACAACCTAGTAACTAGAAGTTTTGTAATTTGACATGGATAAATTATTTTGGCAAATGTTTTGCAATATCGAACATATAGAGACTGATTTTGTGACAAAATGATCATGTTACGACGTGTTTGATGCATTTTATTAATGAAAACACATACCAAACTTATCAGGTATTGTTGAGGACTCCATAGTGAGACCTAACAATAATTTAATTTGCCAAACTACCAGAGTAATTTATGGTTTTCTATTGTGATTAGCTTCAAATTGAGAAAATTTTTTAGTGATTTATTTAGGAAATAATGAGGATGGCAAGATTAAAAGAACCAAAATGAAATTGTGGTCCAATAAGAAGGGAAATCAATGTGCTGCCTTGGTGGTTAAGCTTTCTTTGATGACCCAATACAAACATACATATGTATATATATATATATGTACATATATATATATTAATTAAACTAAATTTTTCGTAATGACTCTGTAATTTGAATTTGAAGTTGTGTTGAACTGGCCGATAATTCTCTTGATTTTTTTTTCAGAGCCACTCAAATTACTTAAAATAATTGAATGAACTCTTAATTAAAAGAAGTGTTACTAATGACTAACCTTAGAGAAAATTTGAAAATTATATTATGCACAAACTAGATAATCATACCATTAACATGAACTAGATTAAAAGAACATTTTAAATATATATATATAGATGGACCAGTGCACAAAACTCCTGCGTTGCAGGGTATGGAAGGGTTTGATATACTTAAACTTACCCCTGTTTTCAGTTAGGTTATATCCAACGAAATGATCCTGTGACACACAAATCGCAATGGAAATATACATGACCCTAATTTATATAAATTCAAGTTAAGGCTTTAAACACCACCAATATCAATATCAGAATAGATTGAATATGAAGTAACTATGATAATCAAATGCCAAGCCGAACATTTTAAAGATAAAATTAAAATTGGATTAATATAATATTACTTAATTTTAGTACTCCATAATGTTTTCCCCAATTTGGAGGAAACAAGCAAACGAAAATTAAAATGTAGCCATCCCAGAAGTAGAAAGATAACCGTGAGATGGGATATTGATTATGAAATTGATTTATAGATAATCTTTACGACTTTGTTCCTTAATTTGAACTAAATTAGAATCTCTGGATGTACTTTTGAAATTAAATTGATATTAAGAAACTGGTAATAATTAATACTCATCCTACCTTCGTATATATTTAGAAATCTCCATCTCGCCAGCTATGTCAATATTTTATTTACCAAAATGAGCTGAACAATATAAAATTTTGAAGAGATTTGAGATTACTCAAATTAATTTTCTAGAGATGAGGTGTTCATTGCCCAGCACATAATAATGCCAAACTTATCAAATACAATAGTGAGCATTTGTGTGAATTTGAAATGAAAAACAAGCAAAACAAAAAACTTTTGCAAGGTATTTAAATCATACATTATTTGCAATTTCCTCAATATAAAACTAGGCATATATCAGTCGAAGTTAGCTAGATATTTTCTATGTGTGACAGTATAAATTTGTATTGCACCGATTGAGGTTATCAAAAGATTTTCCATGCGTGACAGTGTAGTTTTGTAATTTGTATACAAATGTTATATAACCAAAGCTTAAATGCGTAACCAAGTTTAAGAGAGTGGTGATTTCGCTATTAAAACGTTAAAAGGGGTGGAGAAATACATTTAGAATGGATATAGCCTCGTAGCAGTGTTTTTTTACACTTCGTCTCGTTTCTCTCTATTTGTAAGAAATTGCATCTTCATAAACAATATTATTAACGGTTTCAAAGTTTATTGTTGCAACTTCTCCAATCAACGAGTTTGTGTCAAATTTTAATTTATTGAGGGGTTTTCTTTCCCTTTTTTTTTTAATTCATTAATGCAATGAAAGTTTGACATTATCGTGCAAATCCGGCATTATCAAAGAAAGCTAGGATTTTGATCTTTTATTATATGAAGGAGATAATGTTGTGCCTTCAACATGTTTAGTTTAACCAGCAGAGTTTTGTACGTGGATTTACAAAAAAAAAAAAATTATTTAACAAAAAAAGTATACTAACATAAGAATAGTACTAAAAAATTATTTTGGATATTTTTTTTATTAAAAATAAAACGATTATAATTATCATCCAATTGGATATAAGACCAATATAAATAGATAACAGTAAAATAAATCACCATATATATTTTTACTATCATATTGTATTTTTCACTGATTATAAAACAAAAAATAAATAAAATAATTACTCAAATTATATTGTGTATGTAGAAGAAATTATTTTTTTCTTATTTTTTTTCATATAAGAAAATATTTTATTTTAGATATATACTATAGGGCAAATTTTATTATAAATAAAATTTTAATTTTTAATTAGAATATAATGAATCAAATATCAAATGTATTTAAATAAATTATATTGATATGAACGACTCAATTAATGTCGTGTGATGTGTATCATTTTAACTGAGTTATACAATAACAACACTTTTTATTTTTATTTGAAGATGCGATAACAACTAATTTAGAAAATTTAATTACTGGTAGATAGAATGAGATTGTTCAATACTTATTCTCTTTAGCAATATAAATTGATGCCTATATAAATGTATCAAAAATAATTAGTTGATATTTTGAGCAAATAATCTTACAACTAATATTAGATTTATAAGTTATGTAATTGTGAAATATCTTCAATCATCTCTCCCGCTCAATTCATTTGAAAGCCTCTTAAATTTACTTATTGTGTTCTATAATCAATATATTTAGGGCTATTACAATTTCCAGGGTCAGAATATGAAAAATGTTACTGTTGGACTGATAAAAAATATGAAAAATATTAATGCATGGACAGAGCCCAAAGATAGCCATAATTCCAAGGAAGAAGAGTGTATGCCAAGTGTAAGTCTAAAATTTTATGATAAAAAACTTTAGGAATTATTTTGTAATTTTATTTAAAAAATTATATTATTGTGGTTGAAAGGTGATGTCATACCCTCACATTTGTTTGAAGAGTGGTAGGCATATTTTACCCTCTAATTATAAAGTATCAACTCTACATCCTTATATTTTAACGTAAAATGATTTTATATGTGAAATAGTATTTTTTACGTTCACAAATAATTGGACAATATATTTTTTAAGGGGGATTTAAATACGATATTTTAATATTTGGTCGTAACAAAAATATTGAATTTATTATTATGTAATATTCAAAAATATAAATTTGATATTTTTGTTGCATTTAAATATTAAATTATTATATTTTTAAAAAAAAAGTGTAATGTCAAATTATTTGTGGACGCAAGAACTAATTTCTATACCGAATTGTGGCATGATGTTATAAGTTGGTATAGCAAAATGACTACCCAATAGTGTTTGGTATGATAATTATATATACCAGTGTGCAATCCATGTATCGCACATCTTTTCTATTATCAAAATTAATGAAGTATAACCACATGGAGTTTCGTTCCTAATAATTTAATGGAATTGAACCACAAACAAAGGGTACCTGAGAAACGGTGGTTGTTGACTTCACTATATTACCACACAAGAACGAGATTACTTAAAATATATGGATGCATGCAGAATTGGGAAAACAAATTAGGAGAATGAAACTTTTGCCCAACCTTTGCTTCAATGACTTTATTAACAATGACCACGTTTGGTTGTATTTTAAAAATATAAAAATATATTTTTAAATAATACCTTATAACTATTGTATGTGTATTTAGTAGGAATTGAAAAAAACATATTTTTTTGTATTGAGAATTGTGAAAAATAGTAATAGGGTAAATTTGTGAGATTTTTTTGGAAAAACAAAATTTTTGCTTCTACATAAATATATTTTTAATACTTTGAAGTAAAAAATATTTTATTTTACTTGTTTAAACAAATAACATATTTTATTTTTTACTTAAAAGTACATAATTATTACTATTGGAATTGAACCGAATAAACCCAATGTGTGGTGTCTTTTCATTTCTTATTAATTTAGTTTCTATTTATTACCTAATGACTTGGAATTTTGTCTATTTAGTTTATTGAATTTTTTTTTTTTCACATATACCACAAGGTGTCATTCCCTTTCCTAATAATTTAATTTTCATTTATTACTAACTTGGAGTAGTCTCTATTTAGTCTTGACCATCCTTGCTCACATACGCTTGGCGTCTTTCATTTTCTAATAATTTAACACCAATTCCATTAATTGGGAATTTCACCTAAAGGCACAAAGTTAGATGGACATTTTGCATAATTCTAGAGTGCCACTTGGCTTTTATTATTATACTAATTATAAGATGTGGTACATTAACTTTTATGGGCTCAAAATTGCCAAACAGCACATCAATAAAAATTTCACAAAACTCCCACACATTAACGAATAAACAAACTAAATAAAATTAAAAACACAAGAAAACATTACAAGACAGAGCCCCCTCTAGAACTTCACCCCAGAATGGATAGCCACCACTCCTCCCACAAGGTTTTCGTATTCAACCTTCTGAAATCCTGCATCGGCGATCATTGAAGCGAATCTCTCCTGCAACAATTGATGATTGAAATTATTGAACTGGATGCAAACGATACGAGCAAAAACCCAAACATGTGAAAGAAACACCAAAAATAAGACAATAAAAACACCAATTATGGGAATAGCAATGAGATGAAGAAAATTTAGACCAAACACTATCGGAATCCAAGGATTATTACCTGTGGTGGAAAACGGCGTATACTCTCAACTAAATATCGATATGATTCTCTATCACCTGCAACAAGTTCTCCCAGGGCTGGAATGACTGAGAATGAGTAATAATCATACCTGCCAGAAAATCCCATTATTAGGATAGACAAAATAAATGAAGTGAAGAAATATGATCATTATAGGTAATTGATTACATCTATGATATTAGAATTGTAGGAGAACCATGTAACCGGATAGACAAAGTACAAGAGGAAAAACTTAAGTGAACTTGAGAGTAGCCATCAATCATAACTACCTGAGTGTAGCCCATCTAATATACACTTCCGACATTTCCTTGCCAATTCAAAACCAGGAAGGAAGTGTTCAAGACGTATAGTGGAACGGGCATTTAAGGTTGATGCATTATTCAATGTTAAAGATACTTACAGTTCCTTGAAAATGGGAACATCCACATGACTCAGTTCGAGGCAAAGGAATCTTCCTCCACGTTTAAGCACCCTATTATACACAAATTAGCAATCATCAATCTCAAAATGCAACAAGTACATATCAGAGGCCAAACCATGACAAGTAATTACAATTTGTAACTAATACATGAATTCTTATACGGTGTGTGTGTGTCCATTGTATTTCTATAACTTTATAACCTTTCTTTTGTTCTATGAACTACAGTGATAGCCACCATTCATGTATACAGAAAAATCTCAGAAGGGACCAGAATCTCTTTTCAGGGGGCCATATATTTTCACCTTTCCCTTTCCTTCATTCTTTTCCTTTAGCCAAGCGTCTTGTTGGAACAAACTTGGTGCTACTGCTGCCACATTATAATTCGGTAATATGACAGCTAACAAAAAGGTGGGACAGTAAGAGGGCCCTGATAATAGTGGGTTGATTTCTGGAACTTGGTATACAAGGCCTCAATAGTATTTTTTTTCCTTGCTGGAAATGTGTTGATTCGCTTTTCCTCCCAAAGTACCTTTGCCTAGTTTATTTTATGACTGCAAAAGTTCATGGCTGACCATGCATCAGGCCATCAACCACCACAAGGTTAACAATGCATACAAAAATTCCATAGTTCCTACTCTTATGTTTCGTGAGGGCATACTGGTCCTAGAATTGTACAATGAGCTGCAGTTAATTTAAAAAAATGGAAAATCACACCCATAAATGAGGCCCCTTAAAACAGCTGGTTATCACTGGGCATATCAAGATGAAGGGAATTATAATATTATTCACACATTAATCTGCCCAGAGGCTTGAGATACAAGAATTGGAAGTACTTCTGTAGATAATTGCACAAAAAAAGAATATGCATATGTATATTGACTGCATGTCCTTATTTATATAGTATAGTCCTTAACATGTAAGATATCTTAATAGGTAAAATCTCCTTTGTAAAAATTAGTGCTTTTGGCACTCCTTTACATGACCAAACCTGAGAGTCATATCCAAATCCATTACATATAAACTTAGTTTCGGAAAGTAATAACAATTTCCAGAAACAGACAAGAAATTCATTGATTAAAACTAACGTGCATTAGATTTTAACTATTTTGAAATAAAAACCCAAGATTAGAATATCAGTTACCTAAAAGCTTCTGCAAGGACTTTTTCTATATGTGTAACATTCCTAATCCCAAATGCAATTGTATAACCATCCATTGAATCATCTCCAAAGCTTAAAGCTTCTGCATCTCCTTCCACCCATATGAGGGATCTGTTTTGGCCTAGACCTGGGACATGTCAGAAACAATACTATTCCTGACATGAATCTAAGCTGAAGCAACAAGTCACAAAAGAACATTTGTGCACTTGCAAACTATTGTTGGGAATATCATTTCACCTACTTTACCTCTCTCTTGGGCTCTTTTTCTTCCAACCTTCAGCATATTTTGGTTGATGTCACAGACATATATCTGAGTTTCTTCCTGGAGATTATCTTCAGAAATATCTCGCAGGGCTCTACGATCTACGCTTCTTATAATGTCTATGATCCTGAAAGCAACATCCCCTGTAAAACCAGAGAAAAGTCGCTCAAAGTCACAAATTAGAAAATAACTAAATCTGGACTATCACAATGAAACGAGATATGAGCAGAAATGCAACAGTTCTAGAACAAGGAAGAAATTCACTGTATATGCGAAGTGCTGCACAAAATTCTAAATCACATAAGACATCCACATTAAAAAAGGCACTAAAGTATCACGAATCTTATGCAGAAAGAAAATCACAATCATATATTCACCGAAATGAATATACATTTCCAATTGAACATATACATCCTAAGATTTATAGCACAATGCACACCTCTAGACTATAGCACCGAGACTCATTCAAGTCCTCTGCGGAGACGAAATTGTACTTAATAAGTTCTCTATCTACTAGCGAAAATTTTCAAATTCCCGAGAAAAATGAGGAATTGTGCATAATAACTGCCCAGCCGTGTAAGGATCAAATTACACAAGTCCTGGAACCCCTTCCTGGGAGATGACAGAAATGTTACCACCTCTGTCCCACCCCAAAACTTTGTAAAGAGGCTAAGGCAATTACTAAAAGAACATATCCCCATAACCTTCCACTACAAAGCTTATCGCTATACAACCTGTTGCCTACCATGGAATCCACTGTCACTGCGAAGCCCCAATAATCCATTTACCACGGCAAAGCTTAAAATCGCTAACAACTGCTTCTACGCTATTGAAACTGCTTTTGAACTTCCAAAGGTAACTTACCACAGATTTCTTATCTTGATTTGTTTCCTCTCACTCCTCTCAGTTCACTACAAATATCGCATCCAACTCAAGGCTTAGATCAAACTCGTGGAAAATTATTTTTTATGGGTAAAATATACTGTAAGGTAGGAAGGTAGCAATGCCACCTGCATTTTGAAGCACCTTGTTTTTGAGTTTCGACCCCATCCCAGGCTGCCTTAGGATATTCAATTCTATAAAACAACAGTGCAGTACAATAAAAGTGCCGAGGTTACCTGTACCACCTGCCACGTCAAGATGCTTCATCCCAGGAAACGGATTCAATTTTGAAATCAATCTGAAAAGATGTGCATATAAGAGATTATCATCAGTGAGACAGCAGAAGGTAATATGCTGCAAATTTTTGACATGCTAAAGATGAATCATCACACAGTACCTATCCTTCCAGAGCCTATGCAGGCCTGCACTCATCAAATCATTCATGAGATCATAGCTTGAAGCCACTTTCGTGAAGACATTGCCAACCATTCGACTCTTTTCCTCTTCTCTAACTTCTTTATAGCCTGGTATTAAAACAATAAACAATCACGCTATGAAATATATCTAAACCAAAACAGAGTTCCCCCATGAAAGCTCGGCAAGAAAAAACCTTATTTACAAGAGAAAGTTAATCAGTTTTTAACGTAAATTTAGAAACATATTAATAAATACCATCAAACCCATATCTTGAAATAAATAGAATCAGATCACCACAAATTGTAAAATAGTGGACACCTTGAGGCCTGGAAATTGAATTTAGATTTGATATTATTTAATTTCTAACATAAAAAGCACGTACTTAAAAAAGTAACCCTTGAACTCGAAATTACTTAAATCTATCAATAATACGATCGTGTTCAAAGTTCAAAATTCTAATAGCAAGAGAGAAAGAGAGAAGTATACCAAAGCTTGTCGCATGAGAATGTAAAAATGAAGCTGGAGTGAACTTAGGCAGCAGCTGACCCCTCAAATTCCTAGTAATCATTCTCAATGCCATCTCTGCCCTGAGAAACATTTATAGAGCACAATACGATTTACTTGCCATTTCGTGACAAAAATACAAATTAGAAGCATACCAACCAGAAAAATAAATTGAAGCATAAACACACTCACATCAGTGCCTAAATGAGCAACATCTTAAATTCAAAAGAACCCCCCCTATTAGTGCATCTATACTATTCAAATTTCCAAAAAAAGGGGGTTTTCTACAGTGATCCCCTACTACTAGGAGAGTATTATTCAACCCCAGTTCTATTTTCAAGGTTAGGACCTCTGGTGAGAGCATTTCCATATTTTAGCCTCTTTCCAAATTTCAGATATAGTACTTAAAATTTAGGGGTTGAAAATGGGGACCCGGTGGAGTGCCCCAAGAACACATGGGACAATTACACAATCATTCAGCAGCAAGCTCAAAAAAAGCACACCACAAAATACATGTATGTATGTATGTATGTATGTATGTATGTGTGTGTGTGTGTGTATATATATATATATAATGCTATAAAAATCAATCCCATTCCTAGAAATAGTAATATAACAGGAGAAAATTACTTGGCATTTTCGCCCAATAAAAAAAATAAATAAATCAAAAGCAGGAGCATACCCAAAACAAATAGGAAAAATTCAACAAATCACAAACATACAAAGTATGACTAGACAATCATTCAACACGAACATTTTTTACCACATTTAATTAATTGAAAAGAAATCAAATTTCACATACTCAGAATGGAACTTATACAAGTACGCCAAGCATAGACCTATATATATATGCACATATATATATATATATATATATATATATATACTCAGATCTATGTATAAATTTTTAGATTTCTATGTGTGTGTATATATATATATATATATATATTGATCTGTGTATATAAATATATTCAGATTTGTGCATAAAATTTGATTTCTGAATTTAGCTTTTCATTGTTAATGTGACTGATAATAAAAAGAGGAGTAATTATTTAGTCTCCAGTATTGATTTCTTGTTAATGTGACTATTTTTCGTTTTGATTTGATTTGTATTTGTTGGGTCAATTCGATAATTAGAAGGGTAATTATCCTATTTCAATGAAAAATTTTGATTTGTATTTTTCGTCTTGTTAATGTAATTTTTTTTTCCGGCTTTAATACATTGAACTTTCAAACAAAAAAAAAGGTCAAATTTTCAATTGGATACGTGTCCAATATTGGTCATTCCATAATTCACATCAACCAGCCGATCGAACTTTGTACAGCTCAACTTGTTAGTTTTGAAAATTTTGTACCATATCATACGTAAATATACACATGAATATATAATATATATAGGTAATTTATATTGGCAAAGCGAAATGGATAAAAAATATAGATAGATAACTCTGAGAGTTTGAAACAAAAAAGTAAATTGTAGCAAAAAATCAATACTCTCTTCCTCGGTCCCGACCCTTAGGTAGAACGGGCAGGACGATCGCCCCGGACCCATAAATTCTAGGGTCCAAATTTTTTTTATTATTTATTAAAAAAATCATAAAATTCTAGGAGGCCCAAAAAATTTTGTTTGTAGGTAATTGTCTTTTTATATGCTTTTATTTTTATTTTTTATTATTATATAATATTTTATCATTTTTTGCCAACTCGGGCCTAGAATTTTCCAAATTTTTTATGAACTTACTTCTAATTGATATAAACTATTTCTAGCTTTTACTGTATCAATATGTATCTCATATATACTCAATTCCTATTACATATCTTTCAAAATTTTTAATTAATAAATCGCTAAATCATTTTAATCAACTCAAATTTCCTAAATTATCTTGAATTATACTCTATTGTCTAAAAATAGTCACTATAAAGGGTAACATTTTTTGCTATTATAACTTAATTTGTTTGGTTTAGCTCTTGAGTATTAAAAATAATATATTAAAAAATATTGATATTGAGTGCATAATTAATGGCTTTGTAACTAAAAATGTAATAAAAATTATTTTAAATGAGATATAATATTTATACAGTAATAACTAAAATTTTATTGATGTTAGATGACTAAATTTAGAATTTTTTTATTTATAAAAAGAGCCCAATTTTTTTCCCAGCCCCGCGTCTCCAATTTCCTAGGGCGGGGCTGCTCTTCCTTTCCACTTCATCTATATTCTTATTGTCCTCTATGGATTATTTCTCTCTCTAACTAAAGTTACTAGTGTTTTAATTTGCTTGCAATACGAACAAAAATAACACTCTTAATTTTTCAGTTTCAAATTTTTTAGTGTCAAATTTTTAAGTTGAATTTAAAAAATAATTTTTGAATTAAAATATTACATTTAAATAAATAACTTAATACCGATGCCTTACCGTCTATCTTTTATCGACTATTATTTACGGACCACATAACAACCATTTTTTACTAAATATTATAGAACAAGAGTAACATATACCAACTACTTAGCATTGACAAAAAAATGGTAGTAAGTTCAAGAATTGTTTCGACATCCATTTACCGTCCACAAGGAGGAAGGCAAGCAGATGGTAATATACCGACCAACCAAAATATGGTCAGGTAAATTTATCGGTGAGCAGTTTACCGATGACAATTAGGTAAACGTCAATGGGTTGGTAAAATAAATTTACCGACCAAAATTCCTAGATACCATCCAAAAAAGTGGAAGCTAAATGGCTTCTTTTTTTTTTTCTTTTTTTTAATAGTGTATAATAGTGAATGTATTGATTAATGTCAATCTTAAAATATTTGATCATAAAACATTAAATTAGATAATGCTAAGGTTAAAACTCATGACTAAACGGAGTGGGTGAATCGTAACTTCAATAACTTAGAGCAGCAAATTTGTTCCGGGACACTTAAAAGGAAAGCAATTATTAAGTCGTGTTGAGTAGTTTAATGCTACAAAATTTTCGACCGGAAATGTATTTCGTTGTGAGGGTAATTTCTTGACCATTAATTGTAACATAACTGACCAATCACCCAGCAAAGGTAAAGTGCAAGTCTCCCATATCTCTAATTAGGAATGGCAACAGGATGGAATGAGATGGGGCGGAGCGGATTTTGGCTTCCCCAAACACGCTTTGCTCCGCCCCTATTCGGGGGCCGGTTTTGGTTTTTCCATCCCCGCTCTAGCAAGAATTAAATTTCCCCGCGGATCTCCGTCCCGTCAATAAATAACCAAATTT
>MKEJ01033121.1:0-11816 GCA_001753735.1 Embelia ribes
TTTTTTGTCAAGTTAGCGGAAGAAAATCGAATAATAATTTTGAGATTATATAGCATTACTCTACTGTTTAAAAAAATGATACATTTATTAAAAATGGCTAAATATGTATTTGTGATCATACGTGTCTCTGTTGTTAACTTTTAATTTGACTTGAAAGCAAGCTTTTTACGCAACTTGTGGCCGTTATTCATCTACACTATCCTCAAAATTCTACTCATTACTTTGGAATAAAGAAGAAATGAAACGTTGTCAATGGGTTTATTATTGGTTTAGCATACCACAGGTGATTCTTCAAGCGTTCCATATAACTGAAAGGTTTGAGGACAACCACAAATTACTAGACCCACAACCACCGACCGGGAAATAAATGATTGAGATGACACCCAAAAATGGCCCCTCACAGCAGTAACAGATTTAGCTAAATGCATATTTTTTTTTATTTAAATATTTTCTCCAAGCTATTTTAATAATTTTGCATTACTTTTTAGTTCATCTTAATATATACTCCAATTTATATTTTAAAAAATTAATTGAAATTTTATTTAATTAAAATATTTTTATTTATTTTAGTCAATTAATTATTTCGTCCATATAAGTCGTACAAAATATGTAGTATTAACAAGAGATATAATAGTAAAGAAAGTAAAAATATTTTAAATTTCAACAATATAATTGATTTTTCTTAATTCTTTCCAAAAAAAGAAATAAAATTATTAAAATAAAACGAAATGATTAGAAAATTTACAATATGTAGAATGGCTAAAAGTAGGTATACATCAAGTTGGTTAGAGAATTAAATATTTTAATAACAAGTGAGATTTCATACATACAAATATGTATAAATTTTTAATATATCACCATACAGATCTTGATATGTAGAAAAAAAATATTAATACATAGAAAATAAAAAAATCAATGAAAATAAAATAATTATACACTCTTATACGTATCAATATATGTATAATAATATATAGGAAATTTTTACGTGTACGAATAAAACCATCCTCTCTTGACAATTGGCAGAATGAAGAGCTAAAAATAGTAATCACTGTTGATGGGTCAGCCTTCTCTCATCTATTTATTTCTTTTATTCCATCTACTTTCCGCTCTCTCTTCTATTTTTTAGTTTTTCTATTTCCCTCTTTTTTGTCAAAGATTATAATTTTAAATTAGTCAAATATATTTTTGTATTCTCTATATCATATTAAAATTTATAGATTATACTTCAAAAATATATCCAAGTTGACATATAAATTTAATAATTTGTATGAAATATTTTCAAAAAATACTATTTAGTAAAAAAAAATGTCAATTTTGAATAAAAATTAAAAATAAGAGATAAATATAAAATAATTAAAAGTATGATTATTGTGTGTAATAACTATCACGCCTGAAATCCGAAACCCCGATACATGAACTATTACACCAATTATTACACTATTTGCCATATGTAATTGCATGCTTTTATTACATTGCATCGTAAATCTCAATACATCATTTTCCAATTACACAATTCGGGCTAAACTATTGCCCGCTCATTATACAACTATCACTTAAATAAGATACAACAATAACCTCGGCCTCATTGGCTACCAATAAATGAAAATACGTGATCGCACATACACATACCAACAGGCCTATTACTCGAGTGAGCCTCCACACAATCTAGTCACGGTCACTTGGTCCTCTAATACACTACACTATCATGTTTTACGGCTACATAAACATGATAGATAATTAGGGTCACCTAATAATTTTAAGTATAGAGAACAACAATATATATACTACTCTCATATTACACACAACAATATGTAACACATGTCTTAATTCCATATATACATTATTTTGGTTCATTACGTTACGCAACTTGCTACATACGTTACCATTGTCATACATGTCATGTTCTCGTATATCACATCTTGTCATATATGCCTCAATCATCATATGTATCACGTTGGAAAAACTTCAGTAAATCGGACTTAAGTCTCACCTAAACTCTTCCATTAGAAGGGCGTTTACCACCCTACGGGACGCTGAATGCGTGAACTTAAACCAAGTAATTAAACTCAAGTCTCACTTAAACTATTCCATTATATGGGCATTTACTCCCCTACAGTACATTAAACATGTGAACTTAGTCCAAGTAATTGGATTCTAGTCTTACCTAAACTATTTCATTAGGTGGGCATTTACTCCCTTAAGGGACACTAAATGCGTGAATGAAATTGGAACACTTCCCTTCACTACATACACCGTATCAATTCCATTATGTTTCTACCGTTATCATTTTACCATCTTTCACTTTGTCACTCATACTATTCACATATTTACCACCCACAGGTATTATCCAATTCACATTTTAAATTTTATCATTTGTGATTTTATTATCATCAACGTTTTTACCACGCTGTAACAGTAATTTAGTAATTACTATTTACCCTAAGGTAAAAGTAATAAGGTAAATGAGCACACAATCCATTCTGACCAAAACGTAGATAATAAAGAATTAATGAGTTTTTCTAACTGTACCTTAGCCTAGATGTCGACGGATCGCCGTAAATTTCACGACAAATGCTTGAACATGAAGTTATCAGAAATTGAACAAAATACCGATAAATCTACGAAACACAAAGACAATATCAACAATGAGGCATAAAGACATCTTTTTGACAAGTTTCATTCACAGTGAAAGCTTTCATGACCGTAAAATTTTGAAAGAATGAGAAATTGTTATCTCGCAATGAACATTACAATGATAGAAGTTCAAATCTTCGTCCTGAATGTTTTTGACATTTCCAGATCGCATGATATCATAATCCTTAGTCCAAATCATCTCTCTCTTTCTCTCTTTCTCTCTTTCTCGTTTTTATTTAACTTTCGACCAGTTCAAAAAAACTTCGTCCATGCAACTCTCCATCCATTAAAAGAAACTTCGTCCTTGAAGGTTAAATCATACCTATAAAGAGTTCAGGGTTAGACTACTTTATCTCTGTTTCACATCCTACATTTGTTTCTTGATTTTGTTGTATCTCCATCCACTAGCACTAATGGTATTATTTTCCCCAAAGTATTTTCTCATGTCAGTCTATAATGATCACTGGTTGGATTGCATAAGACATACCCTCCTCAAGGATTAAATCTGAATGATCTATGATGAGTGAGGGGTCGGGTTGATATCCTCGTAGCATAGATAAATGAAATACCAAATGCACATTTGCTAGATTTGGTGGTAGGTCCAACCTATATGCCACTTTTCAAATTCGTTTCACAATTGAAATGGACCTACAAACTGTAAAGCTAATTTATACTTCTTGATAAACCTCGTAATGCCTTTCCAATGTGAGACCTTTAAAAACACATAACCTTTATCCTCGAATGATAACAACCTTCTTCTTTTATTTATATATATATTTTGGCGATTTTGAGTCATCTCTAGTTGTTACTTAATAATCTTGATTGTCTCTGTAGTCTGTTGCACTATATAAATGCCCAACAGTGTTGATTCTCTAAACCTTAACCAATATATAAGGGACTTACATGGTTGTCCGAATAGTATAGCAAATGGTGCCATGCTGATGCTCGAATAGTAACTGTTATATGCAAAATCTATCAATGGCAGATATTCCTCTCAATTTCCCCCGAATTCGAGCACACAAGCTCGTAATATATCTTCCAATGTATTTGTGATTATCTCCTTCTATCTATCCATTTGTTGATGGTACGTAATACTTATATTAAACTTGGTCCCCACCACGGCTTGCATACCCTTCTAGAATTGTGATATAAAAATTGTATCCCTATTTCAGACAATAGTCACAAGAATATCATGTTGTCGAATGATTTCCTTCACGTACAATTGCCAAAGAACCTCGGCATTATCACTCTTCTTTACCTATAGAAAGTATGCCGACTTGGTTAGCTGATCCACTATTACCCATATGGTATCCCTTCCACCGCGTGTGATATCCTGGAATTTAAAGAAATGTCAAACACGTCACTAACCATCATCTACGACCAACAATGCATCAAATATTGAAATAAACCAAAACCATAAAATAAATCATTGAAAGCTAGTAACTAAAACAAGTAATCGTTCGGCCTTATAATGTTTTTAGCCTTACATCTTTATTTCAAACCATCAAATAATATAATCACACTCAATGGCTTACTGTCTAAACAGTAATAAGAGATAACATAAATGACTCTATCACACCCCCAGAATCCAAAGACCCCGGACATGTGAGATTTAAAGAAACTATTATTTTATTTAACAAAAATTCGTAGCCTAAAACTACCTACAATGTTGACCTTACTTATACATAATGTAAAATGATAAACCCTGGATACATATTTATATATTACAATGGTAGGTTTTATAAAATACGAGCCTCACATTCTAGAGTGCATTAAATGAAAATGACTCATTAGTTTACAAAATATATATCCTTGAAATATATTTACACTACTACCACAATGACGATGCAACTTAAACTTTGAGAGGGAGTTGCTCCGCATACTGCTTCGTTCTGATTCCTTATGCACCTACTACCTCATTTTCTTTATCTATCATTTGATAAACAACAAGTAGATGAGATTAGTTTATGAATAATATTCCATACGTTAATTAAAATATAACAACAAAATATTACTTATATCACTATAAGATCCACACATCTTATAAAAACCATTCACTTATATGATACATACCTAGGTGTAATATTATGTTGCGAAAATAGTTTATGCCAATTCGGGAACACGTACCCCGAGACTTTATGCATCAAGATTTATGTATGGGTGCTCCTCTACACCCCAAGTCCCGCTAGAGACTCGTGTGGTACTTAAACTAGGATTTGTCTCCCGCTCTAGTACAATGTGCCAAGTGCACCTTTCAGTTTAATTTGAAAATAGCCTTCCTGGCCCATTATTTATTTTCATAAAAATGCCATATTCTTCTCAAAACATTATATCTTTTCAAAAATGTCACCTCGTATTTCCCAACAAATATTACTTGGCATACACACATATCGACATGTCATATACTTCACAGTTTTGCCATATACTTACGACAAATATATTTATTCTCACGCAGTTTTCTCATTTATGTATAAAGCACAAAATTGAGCACGTCAATATACCTTGCAAATCTGCACACAAACACGCAATAATATACATATACTATAATTATTACAAGGCCTATTGCCCATAACTAACCCATACTTGGGATATTTAATGCAATTTTATAAGCTTAAACTTCAAATTCTTCTATATATGATACTGGTCCAGCATTCTACTTTCTAATTCCAAGTTCTCGTACCTCAATTGGGATTTTAAAGTTGAAAAATATAGCATACAGTTCAGTTTTTGATCTACTCGTAGCAATCAGTAGACTGATAAGGGACAATCAGTCTACTGATTGTCCTGTCCAGTCCATAAATAGCTTGTTTCTTTGCTTAAACTGGTTCCAAAAGTTAAGTCACTACTTCACAAAAGTGTTTTTTAAGTCCACTTATTGCATATGTAACTAGGTTTCACTTCAAAAATTATGATTTGGCCAAATCATGAGTTGTTCTCATGAAATCATCAATATTTCATCGGAATTATGCTTATTTAAGATTTGTAAACCTTGTTAGCTTTGGATTTCAATTGTAATCTAAGAAGGTTAGTGAGTTCTTACCTCGATTGTCGCTAAAATCAAGATTCTAATTGGCCACGGGGTCCGTATGCTACTCGTGTAGGCTTAAAATCGATCAAAACCTCGACGTTTCCTCTCAATACTCTCCCATTCTCCCTCTAGTGTGTGTGTGTGTAGGTAAAATGGAGATACTCAAAACAATATGGAGTATGTTTATGAAGTGCCACGTGTCTTAAAGTGGGACACTCGCCCATTTTTAAAAACTGTGATCTACTGAATTAGTTGACTAATTTTAACATTAGTCAGTTAATAAAGCCAAAATATGAAATTATTCAGGGTTTTACAACTCACCACCCGTTAAAAAATTTCGTCGTCGAAATGTGAGACATCAATAGGGAAGGATACCTCAGTTATCAAAATAATTTGGGATATTTCACTCTCGTCTCGACTTCTCATTCCCAAGTCATTTCTTTGACATTACCACAACTCCATAAAACTTTTACTAATGGAATTCTTTATCCTCTTAATATTCATTCCTCTTAGTCTAAAATTTGTACTGGTTGTACTTTGAATGACACATCTGGCTCCATTGTTAGGTTCGAGAAATTTATGATGTATGTCGGTCTAGGATATATTCCCATAACATCGAAACTTGAAATATACGATGCACTTTTGTGAGTTGAGGTATTAAGGCCAATCGATAGGCCTCTGGTCCCATACATTCGAGAATCTAGAAAGGTCTGATATATCTAGGTGAAAACTTTCCAGTTGTTGCAAATCATTTAACATACTTCCCTAGTGATATTTTAAGAGAAATATAGTATCTTTCCATAAACTCTAATGGTCATCGTCATCTGTCAGTGTAATTCTTCTGTCGATTCCACACAGTCTCCAGTCATTGTTTAATAAGGTTTATCTTTTTAGTTGTTTGTTGTATAAAATTTGGGTCTATCAAGGCTGTATCTCCAGTTTCTCATACATATAGATGTGAAAGTCTCTATGGAATCCATTTTCTTCATCGGGAGGAAGTGGGACGACTTTGTCATTCGGTCCACGATCACCCATATAATGTTATTTCTATGCTGCGTCTTTGGTCGTCCCATCACGAAATACAATGTACACCCATTTTCAGGTTGGTATTGATACTCCAATTTCACTTGTTGGCAGCTCATACACCTTGCCGCGTACCTTACTATAGCCTTCTTCTTTTTTGGCCACCAAAATTGTTCACTCACATCATGGTACATCTTGTTTATGCCTGGATGTACCACAAGTGAGGAATGATGTGATTCTCGTAGTACTTATTCTCTCATTGCAGCGAGTACGAATAAGCGCTTCATATGTCTAAGTTCTCCTTCGTTGCCAATATTCCAGACTTCTGGATTTTCCTTCGCCTTCTTCAATAACTTCTAACATTGTTCATTGTTACCTTGAGCTTCTATTACTTTTTCATAAAGAGTTACTTGTAGTCATAAATAACATAGAGTCATATGTCTTTTAGTTTCTACTATCTCCAATCCAAACTCCCTCAGTACTCTTAACATCTCCCATTTGTTCACTGAAAAATAGGTTATCGTGCACTTAGTTTTCTAGCTTAGAGAGTCCGCTACCATATTAGCTTTCCCAGGGTGATACTATAGGTCAAAATACTCCATTCATCTCCACTATCATAGGTGTAAATCACGTTGAGTGAAAATGTGCTTCAAGCTCTTATGGTCTTAGATGACATCGAATCATTCTCCATATAAGTAATATCTCCAGATCTTCAAAGCAAAGACCACTACCACCAACTCCAAGTCATGAGTAGGGTAGTTCTATTTATAGTTCTTCAATTAATGGGATGCGTATGGAACAACCCCTTCAGTCTATATCAAAACACCTCCTATTCCTTCTTGGGACACTTTACAGTACAATGTATATCCCTTGCCACGTTTAAGAATAATGAAGATTGGGGCCTCGATAAGTTGCTTCTTCAACTCTTGGAAGGACTTATCACATCTTTCACTCCATTCAAACTTGACTTCTTTTTGGGTAAGGAGTGTTAATAGGGCTGCTAAGCGCTAGAAGTTTTGAACTAAACGTTGATAGTAGCTAGCTAGGACGAGAAAGCTTTGAATCTCAAACACATTCTTCAGTCGCTCTCATGATTATACTACTTTAATCTTATCTTCATCCACTTATACACCTTCTGCTGATACAATATGTCCTAAAAATTTCATCTTTGACATCCATAATTCGCACTTAGAAAACTTGGTGTAAAGTTGATACTCTTGAAGAGTTGATAACATTATTCATAAGTGGTCCTGATGTACTTATTCTGATGTGAATATACAAGGATATTATCTATAAATACAATAAAAAAAACTTGTCGAGGTAAGCACGAAAAGCCCAGGTCATCAAGTCCATAAATACTAATGGGGCATTCATTAGTCCAAAATGTATCACCAAAAACTCATAGTGACCATAACGTGTCCTAAATGTTGTCTTGGGGACTTCTTCTTTGATCCGTACTTGATGGCATCTTGTTCGTAA
Organism: Embelia ribes; assembly: GCA_001753735.1. NCBI lineage: Eukaryota > Viridiplantae > Streptophyta > Magnoliopsida > Ericales > Primulaceae > Embelia > Embelia ribes. The sequence continues at coordinate 8,165 of MKEJ01033121.1, forward strand.
GTCAATCTTTGAGAAATATTTTGAACCTTTCAACTGGTACAGCAGATCATCTATCCTGGGGAGTGGATATTTATTCTTGATTGTCACTTGGTTTATCTTTCAATAATCAATATACAGATGCATACTTCCATCATTCTTTCGTAAAAATAGAGCCAGAGTACCCCCAAGGTGACACACACAACCATATAAATCCTTTCTTCAATAAGCCTTTCAGTTGAATCTTCAAATTTTTTACCTCCATAAGAGCCATACAGTAAGGAGCGATAGAAATGGGGGCAATACTTGGAATAACATTAATTGTAAGCATAATTTTATGAGGGAGCAAGAGCCCACATAAATCATTGGGAAAGACATCAGGAAACTTTCAAATGGCAAAAAGAAAATCACAAGACGACATGTCGGTTAAGACTACCAAAGTTGCCTTTTGCTCGCCGTCCTAGAAGGTTCGGGGATTCGCATTTCCATGTAAAGTGAATACGTGTGCCCAAAGGGGTCAGCAAAGTCACTCGTCTCCAGTCATAATCAATGATGGCTTGATATTATGCCAACCAATCCATTCCAAAAATAACTTGAAAACCGTACATATCCAATATTATCAAATCGCAGAAGAAGGTGTAATCTCCGATTGTTACTTTGCAATCATAACAGCACTTATTAGGTACTATTATAGTACTAAGAGGAGTTTCCATAGATAATTTTGTAGGTAATAAGGTAGGCTCTAATCTCAAATATCTCGCAAGCTAAGCGGAAATGAAAGAATAAGATGCGTTATTATGGAAAAGAATAGTAGCCCAAGTTGACATACAAGGTAAAGTACCTTGAAGTTTAGATGGCTCTCCCAGCTTCGGGACAGCCTGAGCAACAAAGTATATGCGGGCTATAAGCAGTTGAGCTGGGGTTGCAGTAGATCGACTTCCACTATGAGGGTTTCAAAGAGGACCCCTAGTTCCTGCCGGAGACCAAGATGAGACAGATGGTGCCAAAGATGGATTCGGGTTGGGGAAGGCTGGTACCTAAAAGACTGCTCTGGGTTTTTGAGCAACCAGTCTTAGGCAAACTGTCTAGTCCAAACATAGCTTGCTTCATTATATAAACTGGTTCCAAATGTCAAGTTGTTCTCATGAAATCATCGATATTTCGTCAGAATTATGCTTATTTAAGATTTGTAAAATTTGTTAACTTTGGATTTCAATGGTAAGATAATAAGATCAATGAGTTCTTACCTTGATTGTTGCTAAAATCATGGTAGTAATTCGCCATAAGATCCGCATGCTACTCGTATAGGCTTAAAATCAATCAAAACCTTGACCTTTCCTCTCAATACTCTCCCTTTCTCCCTCTAGTGTGTGTGTATAGGTAAAATAGAGATACTTAGATTATTCTGGGTGTTTAACACCCAAAGGAGAATGTATATGAAGATGCCACATGTCCCAAATGGGACACTTGTCCCATTTTTAAAATTTTTGACTAACTGAATCAGTCGTATGATTCCATATATTAGTTGACTGATATTAACAGTCAACTGTTAACACCTATGAGTTGGTTGTTAAAGCCAAAATGTGATTTTTTTTTTTGGGTGTTATAAACTCCAATCCTCGAGTAAGCTTCCATCTTAACCTAGCTCTAGTTTCCTCAACCACCGACACCTAGTTCTACTAAGCATTTTATAAGTAAAATAGTAACAAAAAAGCATCTAAATAGGTACGAGTCATATAAGAATTCGATTTTATTGAAGTAGCGAAAATCACAATAAATGACATGAACGTAAGTAATTATATATGTAAACATGTCTTCTACAATCACAGCCAAATGTACATCAATCGACACATAATACAAGTCATTGACATGATCGATGTGACAATATAGGATACGTGTCCTCCCACTCGGAATATACAGTCCTTCTGAGACTTCATGGATAAAGGCTTTGTGTATAGTCCTTCCTATCCTGACTCCCCCTATTGGAACCCAGTCAAGGATAGTACTAACTATCGTAGCCAACATATGCTCACGGATAATTAGCACCTATGATAACCATGGAATAAGCTCACTCTCATGGCCTACAACAGTTTATCATACCCTAGAATAAATGCACCCCGATACCTAACCCGACAACTTACTCTAACAGTCAATCAAGCCTTAGTATAATCATGCTCCAAAGGCCTAAACCGACTACTGTCACAATGAACCTTGGACTAACATTCCCAAGGCCTACAACACATCTCAACACATCATCAAGACAAAGACATACATCAATGACAATCAACTTCTAATTTAGTTGTTAACGTTATTATTTCATCTCAACTTGACTAAGTAATCAACCTCATCCAACATATGGATTCTTTCAACACAAATTTGTCACCACGTAACGCGAAGTAATTAAGAACAACCTATTATTAATCGTCTTATTAATTTAATGCATTTGAGTTTATAGTTTATAATTTAAATAGTGCATACAACTCTGCAATATAAGGGTTTTATAATCTCTGACCCATCCACAAGATTTTTGGACCGGTTCGAGCACGTACAACCTTTTCCCAATTGGTTCAACTGTTTCTAGACCAATCCGGGACCCCTCAGCAAAACCTTAACCGGTCCAACTAGTTTTCAGACTTGTTTGAGCCCCCATAGTTAGATTATGACCAGTCCAACCAATTTATCAATAGATTCGAAACCAAAACATCATAGTTCACAAAAAATCTACTTAAAACTTGACAATTTCTACAATTGTTCTACGATTATATCTTAAATTAAAATCCCCAAAACATGAATTTCAATATAATTGAACTCTAAATCCGCATGAACCTTATGCAAAGGGAAAAAGATTCCTCGAAAAGCCTGGAGAGAAGGCCCTAAATGTCATCATCCAAAGTAGTATCACAATAATAAATCCTACATGAAATTTGTAACACCTTGAATTTTTCTACAATTAGCTCAAACAGTTGACATATATGTGGTAACCGTTGACAAATTGAATCAATCGACTGATTCAAGTGGTAATAGTTTTTAAAAATCGGAATAGTGTCCACTTAAGGACATGTTTCCATCTCTAAAAGCTCCCAAAGGGGAGATAATACCCCATAATAAGAATAACCCCGAAACTTTGTCAAGTTTGGTTCGTAATAACGATGTACTATCTTTGTGACCGACTTTACTATGACTATAACAATGTTTAAGATATGAAGACCTCTACCCTTCTCGATTATTTAGTGAAACTTGAACGAGTTTATGGTTTTAAGCTTAAAATAATTTAGTTTTTTAGACAATAACAATGTTTTTGTGAACATAAGTCGTGTTTTGATAAAATTTTGGCCATGACCTTGAATAGCAGTTGTGTATATGACTATATAATGCTTGTGAAAGACTTTAAGAATGAAACTGTGAGATTTGAAACCAAGCTAATATAGAAAACAAGTTGTCTTTAACTAGAACAGGGCAATCAGTTGACTGTTTGCCTATATCAGTCAAATGATTGCTACGGGCAAAGTTAGAACTTGGCTATATGTGATGTTTTTCAACCGTAAGTATTATATCGAGACTTGAGAATGATAACAAAACAAGGCTGGACCAACGTTGTGAATAGAAGGAAATCAAGTTTAAAGTTAAATTGTATTAAAATTTACAAGTATGGATTAGTTACGGGCAATAGGCCTTA
>MKEJ01033130.1:0-10809 GCA_001753735.1 Embelia ribes
GTCCTAAAGAATCTCATGTTGTAGTTGTAAAATGCATACTTAGATTTCTTTTTGGCACTATCAATTTATGATTATTTTATCCACGAAACACTAGTTTCAAATTGGTGGGCTATTCAGAAGCCGACTTCGCCTGTTTTTGATTAGACCGTAAAAGTACTAATGGTACTTGCCAATTCTTAGGACACTCACTTATTTCGTGGCATAGTAAGAAACAAAACTCGATTGCTCTTTCTACCTCTGAGGCGGAATATATAGCGGTCGGAAGTTGTTGTGCCCAAATTCTATATATGAAACAACAATTACTAGATTTTGATATCAAATTCGAACGTATACCTATCTTGTATAATAATACTAGTGCTATAAACCTTTCAAAGAATCTTATTCAACACTCAATGTCAATGAACATTGAGATTTGACGTCATTTTCTTCGTGACCATGCTCAAAAAGAGGATTTTGTACTTGATTATATAAATATCGACTAGCAATTGGCGGTTATTTTCACAAAACCCTTTAATGGGAATCAATTTTGTTTCATTCATAGAGAATCAGACATACATGTTATATGATTAAGTGTTTTGATTGCTCATATATGTATTTAATTGATTATTGCTTGCTAATCATTTATATTGATTTATGCCCTTAGTATTTGCTTTGTTAATTGGATATCCATCCTACATAAACACCAACTCTCACCTCAAACTTGAAACTTGTGCCCTAAAACTAATTTTTCACTTTTATTAAAGCTTATTTTCTATCATTGTAGCCCAAAATTTTCCACTTAAATTTTGATAATGAATTTAACGTCCCAAAATGTCTATAACTCCGAGCACGCCACTAACTAACCATTTCAACTGCTATAGACAATCTCTGAAATAAAGTGCATATCATGGATGGAATAAACAAAGTCGAATACAAGGAAATGTAATTTTCAAGTCCTTATTGTCATGTTTCGACCATACAACTTTATTCAAAACGACAAGTAAGAAATCTCAGCCATTGGCCTACAACTGTCTAATAACATAAACGAAAGAACTAAAATGACGATGCCCGAGTGAGTTATGATTCCTCCCTAAGCCTGATCCCCACAATTCCCGCTACCTGCCCCTACTTGGTGGTTTATTAAAAAAATGGTACAAAAGTAGCCAAACAGGTACGAGTCAGAAAATAATTCAATTCTATTGAAATCAACCGTAGATTTTGTAAAGTATATTACCACATAAAAGTACATATCCATTATGATATATACAACCAATGCTCAACAACCATCATTTATGCTATCTACCAAACAACTTGGAATACATGTCCTTCCGAGGCTTTACACGTAAAGACTTTATACACATAATGATTTTGGTGGAAGGGTTCCCGCAGAACCGGGTCACATTCGGACATATAGCCTTCCGAGGCCATCGACCATCTCAATAACCTGGGAGTATAACTCTCCTCTTCCAAGGCCTATAATAGTTAGTCGAGCCTTAGGGTGTGCACACCTAGAATGCCTAAACTGACTACCATAGTACGTTGAGGCCTAGCAAAAATATACCCCAAAGGCCTAAACCGATGCCACACTCTAGTGGCCAATCGAGCCTAGTATGCGTGTATTTCTAAGGCCTAAACCGACTACTGTCACAATGAACCTTGGACTAACATTTCCAAGGCCTACAACTTAGAACAACACATAATCAAATCAAAGGCATACAAATCAACTACTGTCAGAATGAACCTTGAGCTAACATTTCCAAGGTCTATAATACATCATGTCACATCAAGATAAAGACATTCGTCAACAACAATTGATTATCCATTCAAAACTTAAAACAACCACGAAGGATTTACAAATCCCATATAGCAGTTTTGTACTTTAATCATAATTTATAAACTTAAAGTCCAATGAAAGCCCACAACATATATTAGAAAGAAAATTGGATTGTCTACATCTTTCGTGATTTGAGTAAAATCTAGTTTGATGTGGAAAAGGTTCAAAAAGGGGGTTGAAGTGTATCAGGACTGTCTGACCCCTAACTATCAACAGTCGAGATGACTGTCGACAGTTACCCCACCAGGGTGTCGACAGTTAGGCCCAAGCAATGTACCTGTTCCACGAAAATCAATTCTAATATAAGTAAAACAAATTCTACCAATCTTTATCGGAAAGCAAGGATATAACCCTAAATGACTTCACTCGATGATTTCTCAATCCAATACGAAACTAAGCAAAACTGAATACGAATTTCATTAAGAATTGATGTTGAAAACAATCAGTCAACCTTTAGAAAAAGTTTTAGTTGATTAGAGTTTGAACGGGTATGACCAAACCCGAAGAGATAGGGGATAAACCCCCCCTCAACATGACGAGATCATCGAGAGTAAATCAAATATGGCTTTATATCATTTATTGGGGCGATGTTCCTGCACGGTTTGTCGAGTTTTATTTTTGGAGCCTTAGTTCTCCTCTCTCTTTCTCTTTCTCTTTCTTTATTTGAAGACAGAAATATAAGAGATAGAATAAAGAATGTGAAATTGGGAAAACTAATTAGTTTTCAGTTCCACTTCTATTTTATTACAACTTTGGTCCTTATAATTTATAGGACCTTGTAACTCTTCCTTGAAAGAATAAACTCCATCCCCGAAATTTCCACCATACTCAAAAACAATTTCTAACACTTATGTTGAGCTCTTCATAATCACTTCCACCTATTACCTTATTCTTCGTCAAAGTTTGCGTATGGTAAACATCTACTTACCACCAAATTATAACAATGAATTTACCATTAACTTCCTATTCAGATTCCACCATTTCATAGACACCCAAAGGCTACCCTAACAATCGACAAGTCCCGAAAGATTATAGAATCTCATATGCGTCCATGTATGACCACTCAAGTGTACTATACACTCAACTATACTGCGAGTACAACAACCTAGGTATGCATTTACGTGCCTACTACGATATTCGCTATTCTATTTTTTTTAACAACAAACGGCTAAAATTCCGCAATCAAGATGGTACATCTACTCATAGCATTCAACAACTACGGCATCTTATCGACAACAATATGCACCAAGACCAACAACTGTTATACCTTCAAGTTAGAAATTTGATGCTATGCCTCCACCATCCAATCTCCTAAGGGATTTCCTCTTATTACCAGTCAATTTGTCCATCATGAAATTTTAAACTACAGCGGCCCCTACAGGGCCTATAACAATTATGATCGTCTCCTTTCTATTCCACAAAATAATCCTACAACATACTACATCATCAAATTATCAAAAAATTCTCAATTTATGTGGGCTTCCTAGCATAATCAACACTACCAACAACCATGTTTCTATAGTGTTTAACTACGACACGACTAGGGTTGTGCATATACTAGTTAAACCGAAAAATCGAACAAAACTGAATCCATTCGATTCTTTTTTTTTAAATTTTGGTTCGCTTTGGTTTCATAAAATTAAAAAAATTTCATTTTTCGATTATATTGGTTCAGTTCCGATTTTCATTTAACTTTACCAGTTTGATTTGGTTGAACCAGTTTTATTTTTAAAATAAAATTATTTTTTAATTACGGTCACGAATCACGATAGATACATCGATTTAAGCATTATAGTAAATTATTTTTCTTTGCAATTTGGTTTTTGGTTTGAAACCATATTGAACCAGTTTTTTTCGGTTAGAATCGGTTTAGTTTCGAAAATATATTTCGGTTAGTTTTATAATTATGCAATTCGCTTGGTTCGATTTTTTTTTAACTGAACCGATCGATACACACATCTAGCCACTATGAAATTCAACTAGCAGGTACAATCTTTATATATAACTGGTACACTAGGTTCTTCTATGGAAATCTATTTGAATTTGAATCATTTTCCTGCTCTATCTCAATCTATCCTTCATGCTACCATCTCGCATCTAGTATGCAAGTACACTACCAAACACAAGACCCTATAAAGTTAACAGCTCTATCTTTAAACCCCACACAAAGTTTCCAAGACTGTTCCACACCACTAATGCTAACGACTCCTACTCACATTCGACACTACTACTCAGTATTTCATCTCCCATTACTCTATCTATCATCGTTAAAATACTCATATATATATATGCCAACACTTTCATCTCATCATAAACATCTTCAAAGTTTTGACACTTTCTCTTCACATCCTAAACTCTTTTACATTTCTCAAACTCCTCAACCTTGCACATTTTAGTAATTCTCGTCTCTAAAAAACTTTTGCTATCCAACATCTAACTAAGCATTTTCCAAAATACCAAACTGTAATACCCTCAAATCAGCTCTCATGTAATACACATTTTTAAAGCAAGTTACTCCAATTTTAAGCCAAATTGTTTTTTTGCATTTTTCTCGACGTTTCTTGAATTTCTAGAGATGGAAATAATTTTAAAAAAATTTGAAATTCTATTATTTATTTTGAAAAATCAAGTTTTAACCCAAAATCACTCAAAATTTTATAGAAAATAGTCTAAAAAATAGAAAAGTATTTTGTTTGCACGAAACCTCAAAATTTCAGATTTGTTCATAGAAAATTTAAAAACATCAGGTTCGGTTCAAAAATTTTGAGACAAGTGCCCCCCGAGGCCTTAAATACCTAAAAAATCACTTATCCATGGTTGTTTAAAATCATGTATAACTCTACAATAAGATGATCTAGACAAAATATTGTTGAATAACCAAGATTATACCTCAATATTCAAGAAAAACAGTGTAGGGTGGTCCTGAGCCCTTTATGATCGCATCCACAGCCTTACGTTTGGGTCATAAACACACCCCGAGCCGTGTATCACTCGCCCCCTCTCTCTTCTTACTTGTATGTGTGTTGTGTGTGTGTATGAAAGTGTTGTGTGTATGTATGTACGTAAGTGTCCTGTGTATGTCTATGTATATGTAGCATAGAGTAGAAAATATACAATTACTAACACCTTTCTTATTAATTAAAATAATGTATTATAAAATAAAGAACAACATTTACTAAAAAAATAATCTATATATGTATATTCTAGTATTTTAAAATAATAACAACCACTGGGTTGTTATACACACGGTACTCAATCCTATAGCTCTCACGTAATCTTCACATGTATAACATTTCGCAATTCGATCCATCACATTAAATAACTTATTCTCTCAATCAATCAAGTCACTCAATGCAACTCTAAATACTCAATGCTCTCTTCTTACTACTCCACACTTTCTACACGTATCTACCATTTCCATCACTAACTAATTCACTAATCCAAATATCTCTCATTCGAGTTTTCACTCAAAAAATAGTCTAATGCAATCCACTATTCATCACATACTAATCGGGAAAACACAAGTCCATCCTAATTCTCAGCTTGTGAATATTCTTTTATCAGATCCATATTCCCATCTCGAAACTCACCTTTTACCCACGCCAACATAACCTTGTAAATAATCACAATATTTGCCAATTAAAAAGTTATATATCTATCTTCTTCCCTATCACCTTTCCAGTATAACACGTTAATCACTCCTCACCTAATGCAAACACGTCTAATTTAATCCACACTACTACCTTATCGATAAGCGACCACCAACCACATAATTGTCTAACATACATAGTAGACCTATACAAGCATCTAATCTCGTCCAACTACAAACATCTATACGACTCAAGCGACTACTCCATTTAACCTATGACACCGCCAACCAGACAACCGCATAGGACATCATGAATACGCAACACAACCTACTCCACAATAGTGCATGATAACCCCATTGTTCAACACTCCCGACTATTTGTCAAGTTTTGACTTTATATTATAATATTCCTATCTACCTCGACAAACACCAATCCACTTTTATGACAGAACAACTGAACTTACGAAATCTAGACAACGCATCCACCCATATAATACGAAAAGAATCACCAACCAACGACTAATCCATTCATTGCATACGACAGCTATGACTTCCTATCATGAATAATATGATGTCCCCTCAACAACTATATGACATCATATTTACGGCAACACGACAAGTGTCTCATTTATCTATTCTCCTAAGGAAGATTATCCTATTACCAATCAATTCATTCAATCATGAGAAAGCAATCCCGACTGATGACAACCACGGCTACGACAATTCGACCAATCATGAATTCTAAAAAAGTTCTCTATTATAATAACACATAGGACAACTATCTGACGATTCCTACTGACAAACTTGTCAAGCCATATCATTTTTTCAAATAATTAACTGTATTATGATTTGATTATCAACTTCCACCTGTCAACCTTCCTATTCAAACATTTTCAAGCATTCACACGCTATGCAATCCTATATAGTATCACTATTGTTTTCATCCCTCAATCACCAGTATAAATTGTCTCCACAACATAACTATTCTATAAATCACCCGAAGTTTTTAGCCCCTTAATCACATACCATTTTGCCAATCGGTATCCCTACCGTCTGATTTTTCAACATCTTGAAATGTTTTCAATCCAACATCTCTAAATATTTTCAGCACGTTACACACTCCAACTGTACTCATTCAGAAGAAATCCCATCATCGGGATGATCAAACACTATTGGAGAAGGATTATATGTTCCCTACAGCGACCAATTCGATTACTACTCGCGCTACAACCACATCCACCACATCCTATTACTATAGAATCAATCCATAGAAAACAATTAGAATAAATCACAAGTTTTCATGTTATGAAATACAAAAAAAGCTATGTATGTAAATCCTAAATAGCTTGTTGTTTACTTTGTATGCTAATAGAGATCTGTATTAGGCCTACAAGGCATCCCCTGTCTATCTAACATAGAGCTAACAGTCGACATCCATCACAATAGACTACTAGTTTTTTTAATAAAATATGCGTCTGAAAGCAATGCGACATGGATTGATGCAAACAAGGCATACAAGGCATCCAAGAACATCCAAGGTAGTCAAGTTCTTATACACCTACCTCGACCTTTTAGAAGTAGCTTACTCAAGACTTTCTACTGACAGACCCAACAATCTATAGCTTTCAAGGTTATCATATACCTTGAGTTTTGATACCAAATATAATGCCCTGGGTCCTCTAAACAACCCTGGGTACGTTACGATCATCCAATCATATTGTAACATCAACATAAAACACCAACCATCATGTTTAATTAAATGAAACTACTCCAAAGCACATCAAATAGTAATTCAAATTGGCCTTATAATCATATTTTCTTACTTTGCAACTTATTCAAAGGTAAAGAACTAACATCATGGCCAATGACCAACATCTATCCAAAATGTAATAATAAAAGAAATATTGAAATAAATCGATGCTAAGCTGATCCCGAGTGAGCTCGCACCTGTCATAACCTCAGTTTTCCTGATTTTTAATTCCTAATTTTGCTTGGCATTTTCTTGTAAAATAGCAGTAGAAAAACCAACCAAGTAGGTATGACTCAGAAACACATCTAACTATCGAATCCCATCCAACAACATCAAATATACATAGATAATACAACTTCTCAACCCAACCAAACGCAACAACCAACTCGGAATAAACATCTCCCGAGGCTCAACAACCATCCCAGAATAAACATCTCCTGAGGCTCAATAACCATCCAGGAATAAGCATCTTCTGAGGTTTTACATAAAGACTTATGGTCCAAACGGAACCTATTCAAAAGATATCTCGCTCAGAATGAATATTTTCTGAGACACATCCTAGAATAAATATCTCTCGAGGGTTTTACTTCCAATTCGACCTTGGAATAATATCTCTCATAGACTTATCCAAACACAATACATCCATGTTTTCCATATACATTAATGTCTTACTTGAATTACATCATTCATAAGAATCTAGCCAGCTTTCATATTTTATCAATCATTCATCATTATTGAGCAAGTGTATATGCATCTATAATCAAATAAAACAACGGTCATCTACCAGCAAAACTCGTCCGGACGAAGTGGGGTCTCGTCAAGACGAAAGGCCATCTTGTCGGGATGAGTTGGATTTCATCCGGAAGAATTAAATGAAAATCCATCCTTCGCCCAAACAACACACAATTTCAACCAATCATCTGCTTTATCACCTAACACTCGATTTTGCTGGTAATTCTATAGCAAATAAACCAACCTCTACACTAGATTACACCTTCTCTATAGAATTGAATAGTTATTCCACAACGTACCTTATCAAATAGAAACCAACTTCCTTGGAAAGCTTCAAAAGAATTCCTTAAATACTACTACCTAAAAAGAAAGCAGCAAAGACAATGAAATCTACGAGATTGAATCAAGAATTTGTCATCCATTGATCAATTGAGTCTCACCCCATTACCAAACTCATCTTTGACAGATTAGGGCTTAAACTTATGGAACCTTTACAGAAAGATTGATGAACGATTCTTGCCTCATGACGGAGAGAACGTTGAGAGTAGCCCATATCCAACTTTGGATTGTCTAGTAGAGCAATCTCTTTCTCGAACTTGATGGATTTGCCTCAAAGTCACCTTATACCCTTCTCTCTTCTTCTTCTTCTGTGATTATAAAAAAGAATGAACGTCAAGTTAATTGGGAGTAATTAACTTTCATTTTTGTTTTTAACAATTTTATAAGCTTAATCGTATTTTCATAGGGCTTTACGTCAAACATAGACCATATCTAGGCTAAGAGTCCATACCTACTATCATGTCACCATTTACAACTGCTCACCTCTACTATTCACACCAAGGAATATAGCAAAGCTGATCGGATGGGTCATTAAGAGTCATCAACTTATTTTTTATGCGAATTATTCGAAAGTTGTGATTCTTATTAATAAATTCATTTTCTCTAGGCTGAAGGCATAAACTATATCTACATAATAAATGGTTAAAGTTATTACTCATAAGTATAATGAAATAATAATTTATTACCCTTTATTAGTAATGAGTCAATTATTCACTCTTTAAGTCATATGAATATACTAGCAAATACTTTGAAGTCCCATTACCCATCATAAACTCACTTCATCAAGTCCATATTTATAGTCTGAAAATGATTTCAAACAAATATTAATTTAATTTCGATGATAAATTAAAATCCAAAACTTTTATGAAAGTAATTACCTTTTGCACCACTGTGTCTTGAGTATTATATTGCTATGGTATGAATTTTTTCTTCTTCTGAAATTCAATATATAAATTTTGATAAAATTATAAAATTTTCTACAGAATCTAAAATATTTTTCTGGTAGAGTCTCATGCAATAATATGTTATGAACATACTAGAAAACAAATAAATAATATGTAGGAAAGTAAAATAAGAGACGCAAGAATTACGTAGTACAATCTAAAATTAACACAAGTTTAATTTAGGTTTGATTCACATGACTAAAATTGGAATGTGTTTTTTATTTATGTAAAGTAAGAATTACAAAGTGGTACAATATAAAAAATAAAATTTGAAATATTGATCAAACTGACTCTATTCCCACAATTATTTTCTCTCCCTTGCGTTTTTTCTGCTCTTCTTCTTCCTCCTCTCTATCAATAGTCTATTTATACTCAATAACCGAGGAGTTATAATTCAATGATAGATTATATTTACATGAACATATAATATGTATTTTTTTAATAATTGGGCTTCATACTTGTATTAACCACAATAATTATGTAATCAAGAATTCATAAGAGTCATGACAGAAAATAATCAAACTCTTAAATTAACCAATTACATTACGACATTTCTTGATGGAAGGTGATCTATTGTCATAGAGGTGTTTGGTGAAAAATGATCTATTGGTACAGATTTGTTGACCACACTTGGTTACATGTTCTTCTCACCAGCAGAGAACCACTCAACCTTATATACCACACGACATGCACAATCGTGACGTAACACGTGTCCTTTCCCCGAATCCCCAAGAAATTTATTAATCCTCCGTACGCAAAAAAGAGGTAATGAAGTGTGATTTAATCACACGTCTTTGCAAATTGCCTTATTTCTTCTCTGTTAAGAGAACTAGTCATCACATCACATATGCTTATATATATATATATATATAGCCATAGGTTCCCACATCACCTTCATCAAAAAAATATCCCATATTGTTTCCAAAACCACTTGCTTCAACACCATTCAAAACGGAGTAATTATCCGTTGAGACTCATTATCAGAGAAGTCTTCCCGAAACACTCTCTGAAACCATTTCCTTCATATCACTCAAAATCTCATTGCCGCAACAATCCATTGAGATTCAGTACTATATAAGTCCGTGTCCGAAATTTTTCTGTCATCATTTATAAGTTGCTATAACAATCCGTTGAGATTCAATATTTTATAAATCCATTTCCGAATTTCCAAAATAATGACAACGTCGACATCTACTTCCATTTCCACCCATTTCCTTCCTTCTATGCCATCTATGAGTAGCCACAAAACTATGGCAAAGAGAAACTTAACATTAATAAAGTGTGGATCAAGAAAAGGAGCTCATGATAAGAACTACTACCATGGGGGGAGGCTTGTGGATGAAAATATGATTGTTCTAAGGAAGAGAATACACGAGATGAAAATGCTAGAGAGGAACTATGAGCCTCCCTCTCATTGGATGGATTGGGAGAAGAACTGTTACGCAGGTTACGACGAGTTTATCTGTGACGTGATGGCGGTTCTGCAATCGCGACTAATGGACAGCAGGCCCAGCCTGGCTCTGGGTATGGCGGCCCTGGTCGCACTGAGTGTGCCTACCTCGGGTGCGGTGGTTTTCTTTCATTTGTTGGAGATATCAAAAGGAATTGTATCTGGTTTTCATATTGGTTAAATAGGATGGTA
>MKEJ01033150.1:0-11884 GCA_001753735.1 Embelia ribes
AGATTAGAGAATCTTAAGACTTATTTCTTTTAGAACTTTAAAATTCACTAGTTATTTATATATGCTTTTGTGTTGTGATGTTGATTTTTGCTATTATTATTTCTTTTTTGCCTATAATCTCCACTACTTATTTATATATGTTTTTGTGTTGTGATATTGGTTTTTGATTGTGATATTGGTTTTTGATATTATTGTTTATGGCACGTGTTCCTCTTTTATTTGTATATATTTATCTTTGTAATCTAATCTTATATTTTGGAACAAAAAATAAAATCTTATTTTGCGCCCTGCGCCTCAGACAATTCGGGACCCTAGCACCTTTAAGTGCGCCTAGCGCTTTTAACAACACTGCAAGTAACAACAAATCCTCACCTATAACAAAAGCCTATGCTTCCAAATGCACAAGAAAAAGTTTAAGAATTTTATGAGATAGTATAATTTTGTTAACAAATAATTAGCATCTTGCTTTACTCGAGCGAGTGTCCCTAGCGCCCCTAGGTGAAAAGGGGTCTTGGCGCCTTAAGGGCGCAACTTTTAACAACACTGGATCTAGCTATCAAAGATTCTAGATAAATGTACCACCAGTCCTTGTGAAAGCAAAAATATTTAGTTCAAATTCATCTCATACCAGTGTAAACCCCATAAATAATGGCGATCATAAAGACAACCACAAGGTAAAGAAAATTGCTAGCATATAACACATCTAACAAGAGAGGAACTGCATTGTATTAATGTTAAACAATTGTTCGAGGGGTAGAAAATCACCTTCAACTGTATACAAGTCTCAAAAACAGGTTGCAGATTCGTCAAAAAGGTATAGGAAAGATCGAGGGAGGTCAGACGGAGAAGCCTACGCAGTGAAGAAAGTCCATCAACACCCACAGATGGGCATGACATCAATATGAGGGATTCAATCAAAGGGCAAGAAGCAGTTGTTGCAGACAAGCAGTCGTCCTTCAGTTGGCTGCACACGCAAACCACAACAGAATCAGCATAATTATGAATAAACAGCAGCAGAAGGTTACAGAAGAGATGGGGGGGACTGGAAGTTTGAGAGGAGAGTTTATCACAGGAAGGGAGGGACAGGTCGTGGAGAGAGAGAGAAAAATATTCGTTGACCTGCAAAAGGAGGCATCAAGACAAGTCAGAAGAGGGCAGTTAATAGATGCCTCGGATAATACTCCACATCCTTTCAACTCTAGCAACACCATTTGTGGTGCTTCAATATAAAGCACCTTCAGTTTTGGACATATTCCCAAATTAAGAAACTGAAGACCAACCTGCAACAAGAAGCATCACTTATATTAATGTCAATGGAGAGTTTAAGTCAACAGCGATCACAATCTGCAAATGGCCATCTATAAAGAAAGCGTTGCTATGACTAAATCAAAAACCGTAAACCTGCATCAAATGACAT
Source organism: Embelia ribes (assembly GCA_001753735.1). Taxonomy (NCBI): domain Eukaryota; kingdom Viridiplantae; phylum Streptophyta; class Magnoliopsida; order Ericales; family Primulaceae; genus Embelia; species Embelia ribes. Next base: position 1,418 of record MKEJ01033150.1, read on the forward strand.
CGGATGAAAATAGAAGTATATGAAGTTCAATAATAAATAGCATGAGATACTACAATTATAGAGAAAATACATCTTCCAGAAATTCTTGTACTAAGGTGGGTAGAGAACGGCATACACGAAAAATATATAATTGCTTCACTCACAGGGAAAAATGATGCTCTTTCAAGATGATCACAGCCATCGAGAGAAACTTTTTCCAGACAAGGACATTTGAGGTCGAGAGAAGTAACACCACGACAACCGGCAAGAGAAATGCTGTTTAAAGTAGTACTACGGAATCCCACATTTGTCAAACTCTGAACAAAGTTAAATCAAACTAACATCAAGTACCATAAAAACAAACAAACAAAAAGTCAAATAACATTTTCAAAGAAGAAAATGAGCATTCAGAGCAATACATTTAGCAATTGAAGCAGCAATTACAGAGGTGCACAAGATAAAAGATAACCAACATTACCAAGAGGTACCAAAATTTCTACAAGAATCAACCAGGAAGGTAATAACTGAAAATCCTATAGAAACTTGCGTAGAACATTTGTGAATATATTAACAACCACCTTTTAGCACTCATTCCTGTAAAACATATCATCACATAGTCTTCTAAAAATGGCAATTCATGTTTTGCATTGTTTACAATATATGAGGATTATTACGAAATTGAAACCATCTTAATACCAATTAACATATGGAATGTGCCTGTCAAATCCTAGCAGATGTAAACTAGTGAAGGTAAATCAAGCATAAGGATCACAAAGGAAGATAATGGTTAACCAGAACCAAAACAAGAAGGCAACATGATGGTTGCTCCAGTGTCCGGTATAATGGCGGTAGGGTTACTAGAATCCTTATTTGGAGTTACTGTTCATCAATGAGTGGGCCGTTTATATACATATATAACAACAAATTATAGGCATTCATTTCAACGCATCTCTTAATTATTATGATTTTTGCATGATTTCTTTCTACCGGAGAGGGATCCCACATTTCAGCGATCTGAGTCAAGAACCTACTGTTAGGGGTGTGCAGATTAACCGGTCAAACCAGAAACCGAACTTTCAGTTCATTTTTTTCTAATTTTGATTTGGTTTGGCTTTAAGTAGTTAAAAAATTGGGGTTTTTCGGTTAAGCCGGTTCGGTTTTCGTTTTAATCAACCAATCCGGGTTATATCAATATAAATACACTTTTTCTTCATTAGGGCTAGGACTGATGTTTTTGCTCAGATAAATGTTCTTTTTGCAACAATTTGATCATGGTAGATTTTTTTTTTTCAATTTTTTTTTGTAATTTGGTATTTCCGGTGTGGAACTGAACTAAACCGGTTTATTCGGTTCAAACCGGTTTGATTTTGAAAGTATGATTCGGTCGGTTCGGATTTCCAATTATAAAATTCAATTGGCTCAAACCAAACCAACCGATGCACCCCCCTGCCTACTGTGAATAGGACCAGATCCTGATGCAAGGCGTGAGAATCACAACAGCTCTCTCTGTAACTGAGAAGTATTTGTGACCTCTAAGCAGTTTAAAAAGATACTAATTACATGAATCAATAATTCTACTGCTTCATTATTTTCTGGGGCAGGCTCCTTGATTCGTTTTAAAACCATTCGTTATCTATAGGTAATTACTCAGCACACAAAATAAGGAAGAAGAAATAAGAAAGACTAAGAATTTAAAATTCAAAAAACCATGCTATTTCATTTTTCAACTAAACTGAGAAGTAAAAAGCAACGAACTGTTACAAACCTCGCAGTTATCAAGGACTAATGTTTTTAGCATAGGACATCCACCATCGTCACTGAAAACTCCACAAACAGAATTTGTTATAGATTCGCAGTCGGAAAGGTCCACTTCTAGCAAATTTGGACATTGCAATGCTAAGGTTGTCAAACTTTCTTGCTTTTGCAGTACTAATTTCTGTATGAAGATAAATCCGAGAAAACAAAGTCTTAGAATTTGTACATCTTCAATAAATGTAAACAGTATTACCAGTGCAGCAGTCAGTATTTTTCCCTCTATATATATACATACCTGTAGAGAACGAGATGTGATGTTGATTCGTTGGAGTGACGGACAGTTTGACACTGTAATAGATGACAGCATGGCACACCCTAAATGTAAATCAACAAACCTGCAGCATTTTCAGTTGTAAGAATCTCTTTTTTTAAAAAATGCAGCCCAATATGTGAAACAAGGTAAGGGTAGCACAATATACTTGCGACAGTGGACAAGTCTTATGTTCTGCAGGCGTGGGAGATGCAGTAACACGGACACCAATAAGCTGCAATTGTCAAGCTCCAATACCTGCATCGCATTAAAATTTAATTGCAACAAGTTCCATACTGTCAAGGGCAGATTTGATTTTGCTTATGCTTGAGAGCTTTGTATATTATTTTTACTTGTGGTAAAAAGTACAAAGACTTCTAAAATCAACATAGTCATCACCACATTTAGTTAAGAAAATAGAAAGCAGTAACAAGCAGAACAATCCCCAAAACAGACGACTAACACCAAAACTGCAAAGTTCTGGCAAAATTAAGGGGCTTGATACCTCCAACATAGAGCTACGATTTATTGCAGACATTGAAGCTGAAGTTATGCCCTCACAACTGTGAAGCTTGAGAACTGTCAACATTGTTGGTAGTATTACAGACTTCACGGGAAAAAAGAAATTAGGTCATTAAGATACACGGGCATAATCAATTGATAATTAGTGCAGAAGGATGAGAGTTGAACACTGACTTCAAGAGAGATATTTGGACAGTAAGAAGCATTAAGAACATGGAGATTAATGCAAGTGCCAGCTATCTCCCGTAATGTTTCATCAGTCACACAAGAACAATTTGACATATCCAGGGACTCTAGAAGAGGGCACGAAGTTGCTGCTGAACGTATTGCAGCATCTGAAAGCTTGTGGCAAGAAGCGATGTCAAGATCACGCAAAAGAGGGCAGTTAAGCACCGCATGAGCCATACTACTGCGCTTCAAAGACAAGCTCTCAAGTAAAGGACACCTGCAAAACATAAAATGCATAGTACAACAACGTCAGCACTGGTAGTTGAATATGAGATCCATCCAATTCTTAATCAATATATTACCTCACTGAAATGCGCAGCACACGGCATTTCATAATTTGAAGATGCTTCAATCTATCATGGCAAATAGGTATCTCTTGAATACTATTCCCAAGGGTAGCATCACTGATGACCATATTCTTTAACAAATGACAATCAGTAACAATTTGGAAAAACCCTTCCCCTACTTGTCCTTTGCCCAAAGTCAAAGTCTCAATGCTCCTGAGAATCATCAGATATATAAGCTACAGTTGGTACAGAAGTATACACACATTCACAAAGATGAGGGGCCATACTTACCTCAAGGATGAAGCTGCTTTCATAGCAAGCATATGAAGAGCAGGAGCACCATATAAATTCACTTCAGTTGCATTTGTGTAACGGTGGCATATATCATCAACTGCAGATACAGATGATAGAAATCATTTCGTCGTACCACTACCACAAACTAAAAAGCTACCCAATTCTAATGTTAAAAATAAAAAATAAAGTGATGTAGTTTCAATGCTTTCTTTTCTCTCTATCCATCTAGGATCAAAATTTTCATACATATAAGTATGTAAGAAATTCCTACATACACCCACTCATTAGTTGACACATAGGAGAGAGACTATTGATGTTGTTATATAAAACTCCTAATGTATAATCTTTCTTATGTGTACATAGTCTCTCTCTCTTACGTGTCTAATGATGAATGGATATATGTAGGAATTCCAATACACTTGTATGAATAAAATCTCTATCCGTTAGGTTATTGCTGACGGTAGTTATTTCCGTAGATATAAGGCTGTGCTGGTGCAGATTTAAAGAAGTGGACACTTATCAATATAACAGCAGCTTCTGCCCCACTGCAATATCTACAGGTTCTCTTTCTCCCAGACTCCTCATCTTTCTTCGTTCTTCCCATATCTATATTTTCTCATATTTATTGATCATCTCTTCATCTCTGACATCCCTCTGTTTCTCACTTATGTTCTAGAATTCTCTCACTTTACCTCTTCCTACCCCTTTGGTCTTTCTCTAGCTCGGTAGCAATTCTATAGACTAAGGAATAGTTTGGTAATGTTGGTCATTTTCAACATCAGCTTTGAGATGCTACTTTTTAAAGTAGACTGTAAAAGTGGTTGCATCCCAATATTTGGAAAATAGATGTTATAAGTTGCTTTGAGAAGTATTGTGGTGTTTGGTAAAAAAGAGAAAAAAATTTCTGTCTTGCAACTAGACCAAAGTAGATATGTATTGGGAATGTAACTAGTATTTGTTAGGGTATTTTTGTAATTAGTTATCAAAAAAACAAATCAGCTTTTAAAAGCAACTCCAAAGGAATTTCTAAGAGCACCCCATAAAAAGTAGAAGCAAATGTTGGAAAACACGACCTTTTCTTTTATCAAACACCACACCACTATATGTTTTTCATTGGTAAAAAACGAAAGCAGCCTCCAAAAAGCAATACCATCCCTCCGCAGGAGCAAGATAACCAAAAAGTAAGGCACATGAATAACATCTCCAAGTGCTTATACATGATTCGTCAACAGCAGTAGGTTTCTTTCACCGCTAGCCTCAAATCCGCCAACCCAAACACCAAATTTATTTTCTATAATGAATTTTTTAATATGAAGACATACAAACAACTGAAATTCAAAATTTCCCCCCTTTGTAAGAAGTAGAATAAAAAAACTGGCAAAGCTTTTCAATTGGAAGTTTCAACACAAGTATCACATTAAGTGTACAACACAGTAATATAAGGTTTCACCAAATAACAATTTGGCACAAACCCCGTGAAGGAGAAAAACGAAATCACATAGAAATACAACTCACCATCATTATTCTAAAAAAATACTTTTTTCTATTTAATTCAAAATAGTAATGCATCACAACCAGTTGTTTTAATAAAGTTTCATGAATAACAAGTGGTCTAGACGTATTGGCATCATCTTCTGCAACGAAGAGGTGTGCACATGTTTTCCTAATCAAAAGGATATGTCACGGATACTAAAAATGAAAAATTCACTTATGGAAATAATTAGCAAGTCAGTGCTAAATTGTAATTTTGTATCATAGCCACTAATGGTGTCCCAAGGCAGAGCCCTTTAATATTCATATATATTGCTAAGAAGTCGTAAGCAATATTTGGGAACTGAAGTAGCAAAACATAGCATGATACTCACATTGATTGACAGATATGTTCCTATTCTCAAAGTTCAAAATTTTCCAGAATTCTTCATGAGTACTAGCTGCATGCCACTGCCTACAAACCATGGATGCCCGACAAAGATCGGTGTGCTTCAAAAACGAGAAAACCTGATACAAAGTAACACCAACACGGTATCATCAGTCACAACCTACAGTGAGAAAAAGACAAACAATATCCAAACGAACTAAGACAATTATTACCATATGTAATAAGTCGTCAGTAAGATCCATCTGAACTTCCAAGTCTTCCACTCTAGGAGTATTACAGCCATCAACATCATCTCTCACACCAATTGCGTTAAAGGAATTCTCATCAATCCCACTGGTCATGAGCGAAAGGAAGTTAGAAGTTTCATTCTCGTTATAACAGTCATTATGCTTCAGGTCCATCTGGAGGAATCCACACCTGTCTGCGTCTGAAGAAGCCAAGGCAGAAAGATGATACTTCCAGTCCCTGAGAAGATGTTCAGCATTATATTTAACCACAACGAGCTAAAATTGACCATAAATTCAAAATGCAGCAACAAAACCACTAAACCAAATTCCCCACGGAAACATATGTTCAATAAATTAGAAGAGGTATTTTCAGACCAAGAGCAGTACTAGATAGATATCACATGAACCATAGTACAACAAAATGAAGAGACTACAAAATTCTTTAATTCAGAGAAAGGGCATTGAAAAAGCTCTAATCTCAGTTCAAGGTTTCTAAATGATGGGCATCCCCAATGCGGTAACCTCAATTTGTGGTTTCTAATATAGATCATATTCAACTTACCCAAATAAGATGGGATTCTAAAAACATTAAGAGTCCTTCCGCTTAGTCATCCTTTTCATAAATCATCAATGATTTCAATTTCATAGTTAATAGATAATTCACATTCTTTCCTAAATTATACTTCTGATCCATGATATAATACACAACAAGAAAAAAAGGAATGAATGCAAAACATGCGCAAAGTACTTTAAATTGCTTTATTGTTTATATGAGAAAAAAGGTGGATTCTTTGTTAGTACAGCCGTATATTGACTTCCTACTAGGCATGCCAGCTACATGGTCATCCAGGCTAGCAATCATATTAGCATATCATCACAAATTTTTACTAAGAAAATTCGTTGATGGTCTTATTGCCAATCAGCTTGTTAAATTGTAAAAGCCAATTTAGCTGAGCTTGAACAAGTTGAAACTCAGATCAACTAGGGTAAATTGCGACACTAACACTAGTCTGGTACTAGATTCTTTTCAACAAAATGATCGAAGCACAAGATCGATTATGGGCTGCAAGTAAGAAAAACTCGTCCTTTTTGATTGGGTTTGCTAGCCCCAATATTATTAAGGCTTGTACAAAGGAAATAACATGAGTATGGTCAGCAATCTCGCATAAATAGAGTAACATATGTTCGCTGTGTAAAGACAAAGTCAAATATATGACAAGAAGGTAGCACATTATGTGATTAGAAAAAGAAAAAGCCCTCACGTGGAATTGGAATGCACTTTAGCACGTTTATACTGACAAACTTGAATTTGCTCCACTCTCTCCTCTCCCTCAAATGCGGAAACAGCCTCATCTGATCCCACATTCAAATCAACGTTCATTAATCCACTACTAGAAGCCCCATTGCTAGGGCCAGCAGCCCCTTCTCTCCCAAAAACATCCTCACCAACATCGCCTGGCTGCGCCTCTCTCTCGTTCATCCCACCCACCTCCTCATCCTCCAGTTTCTCACTCATTATTTTTTTGCCTACTCTATCCTCGTCCTCTTCGTCTTCTTCGAAGAATAAACAGCATCCCCAAATCTTCATACAATAGCAAAACAGAACGATTAAAGACCCAAGGACGAGGCCTTTTAACACAAACCCTAGCAGAAGCCACTCAATTCCCCCAGATTAGAGTACCAAGAAACCCTAATTACTGATTGGTCGAAGCAATTGAAATTAAAAAAAAAATAACAATTAAAGACCCACAGATCGTGCCTTTTCAACAAACCCTAACTGAAGATCCCACTCATTTCCCCAAAAGTGATAACCCAGAAACCCTAACTCCACGTTGGTCGGAACAATTAGAATTAAGATCCGAAAAAACCATAACCCTAGCAATTATGAATCATCGAACCCTAGCTGAAATTCCACATACTTCCCCCAAGTTAGAGAGCCCCAGAAACCCTAATTGCACATTGGCCGAAGCAATTGGAATAAAAATTCGAATCAATTAAAACCCTAGCTGAAGATCCCACACATTTCTACCAAATTAGACAACCCAAAAGCCCTAATTGCAATCAAAATCCCCAATTAGAGAACCTAGGAACCCTAATTGCACATTGACCGAAGCAATACAAAATCAGATCCCCAGAAAATGCAAATCAGTAACACAGATCAGATCGTGATTTAGATCTTCATTTCCATCTTGGTGTGTGGCCTTTGAGATGATCGGCGGTAATGGTGGGGATGCCTCTCTCTCTCTCTCTCTCTCTCTCTCTCTCTCTCTATCAGCGTGTGTGTAAATAGTTTATAGCTTTGAGGGGTCTAGGAAGATGGAAAAATTCGTCTTTCTATTCTCTTATATATATAGATAGATAGATAGATAGATATGTGAGAAATGGAGTGAGAGAGAAAGGAAAAGAGGTGATGAGCTGACCCGGTCAGAAGCGACACCGTTTATAAGTGTGCTGGACACTCGTGAGCACTTGACATCATCGTGCCTTTGACTCCCATTCTCATTTTAGGAAACCAAATTACTCCTTTGCTCTGCTGGCTACAAAAGTATCTCTGGACTGTGAGATAAATAATAATAATAATAATAATAATGTCCCAAACTAAACTAATGTATTTTATATATAATAATAATAAAATTTAAATGACAAATATGTTTTTAACTTGAGTCTTTGTTTTTACGCTTCCACACCAATCTACCATTACATTGGCTGAGAGAATGTATATATAGGAAGCCTATGCCTATACTAAAGCATAAATCCTCTTTTGAACAGTCTTTATCTATAATAAATCACATTCTTACAAGCATCTACCAGCCTTTGCTTGTTTGTGTAATATTTATTTATTTATTTAAACTTTAAAAGAAAATCCGGATAAATTTCAACCACGGGTTAGCCCGTGTATTTTTCTTGGATACCCAACCAATCATAGTGCCTATCGCATTTTTGACCTTACCATAAAAAAAAAATTATTATTTCATGAGATATAAAATTAAAAAAAAAAAAAAACCTTATAAAAATATGTCCCACAATATTCCTTATACATTTAACTCTTATGTTTTTTGCCGACTCTTCCTCATACCGATTCCAGACCTTTAGCCATTTTGTCCAAATAAAATGAAACCCCTCAAAATATTTCCCAAACCCAATCTTTTTCATATAAAAATCACTTTGACCAAACCCCTGGTACTACAACCCAGCCTACAGAAACCAAAGTAGACCGGCCTTGATCGCTTGCTAGACTGGCACATAAAGGATATCTAGCAAGTATACTAGGGGCAATCGTAATTTTCTTGGAAAGACCAAATATCGAATCCTAGGGAACTCTTAAACTTAATTCAATTTACTAAGCTTTAATCCTTTCAGGCAATTCAATTCTAATTAAAATAATGGGAATTTCTAAATTCCAGGAAAATAAGAAAATAAATAAGTAATTAATTCAAAACTTCTTAAACAATTAAACTAAGATTTTGCCCTTTATTGGCGAATCCAATTGTAGTTTTCTCCCTTAACTCGTATTAATTAAACATCCTTGTAAATTTAGTTATTAATTCCCCAGTGCGTTAAATCTTGTTTATTTCAACTTAGGGTGTCATCGGGTGTTTGTCAGATATCATAATTACGTCTAAGTGATTTCTAAGCTGATTAAACAAATTAAAAATCATATAATGAATACTAATCAATTCTGGTCACGATTATAAAATCATGTTTAATTCCTACTCATCAGGGGATAGATAGATTAACTATCTTCCTCACCTTAGGGCAGGAAGGATATTTAGCTACCATATCTAAATTAACAAAAATAATGAATTCAATAATAGTAATTTCAAAATAAAACATAATTATACCAAATAATGCAATAATACTGAAAATAGAAAACTTCAACTCGATAACTAAAACTAAACAAATAATCTTTCAATAAACTTATTAATCAAAAAAATAAACTGAAATATAAAAACAAATCTTAAAACAAATAATCTGCAATGTTTATTAATATTGAAAGGTTACGAGTACTTTTACAATTGTAAAGAAGAAGACAACAAGGCTACAGAGTTGTCACACCTCCACAATTGCTATCTGAAAAATCTCCAAAAGTCTCCAAATGAAAAAACAAAAGCACAAAAGGCTTGATAACCTATAAAGGCTAGGGTTTTATGATTCACAGGGTGATAAGATTAAATCCTAGCCCTTGGATCTTCTCTTTACATCTTAATTTGGAATTTAATAATATAATTAAGATAACAATTGAGGCATTAAAGGCCAAAAAAGGAAATTCTTAACCAGCCCTACTCATTCGGACGAAATCCTATCTTGTCCAATGGAAGTTAACTCATCCAATCGAGATTGATACACTTCAATTATTTTAATTTCTTTTGCTTGTTTTGTAACGCCCTGAAATTATACATAGCAATCTATCACAAATTATAGTAAGCAATTCTTCAAATAATAAATATCTCATAATTGAAATTAACGAAATCCAAAGACAATTAAACAAAATGCACTAGATCTTGTTATCATGTTATCGGTCTTACATCTTTATTTTAAACTGTCGAAAAACATAATCATGACCAATGGCCTACAACTGTCCAAAGAATATAGTAAAAATAAAGGTAACATCCTGAAAATCTATCTTAAGTGAGCATACTTTCTAGTCTTAAGTCCCTTGACCTTTTGCCCTGTTCCTACTTAGCATTTTATAAGAAAAATAGTGCAAAAATACAACCAAACAGGTATGAGTTAGAAAAGAATATAATTCTATTGAAATAACAAAATCAATAATAAATATATTAATGCAAATTACTACATAAGTAACCATGTCTTCTATCACCACAACCAAATGTATATTCATGGACATATAAAACAACTCTACAACACAACCCACAAGACTACTTGGGATATATTTCCTCCCACTTGGAATATATGTCTTTTTGATGATTTACATGTAAGGCTTGTGAATAACCCTTCCTATCATGAGTTCCCCTATTGGAAATC
>MKEJ01033154.1:0-19181 GCA_001753735.1 Embelia ribes
GACGTGCAACACATATACTCAATATTATGCATATTAAAAAATACCACTTACAACGCACGTGATTTCTACCTAGTATCAACAAATGTATGAGAATGTATAAAAAAAATCTACATATAAGTGTATATAAAATTCTACCACTTTAAAAAATATCTAAATGGATAATTAGAGGAAGGGTGATATTTGATGCTTTAATTGTTGGGTAAATAACACTTTGCCCCCTTAAGGTTTTTGATATTATACTATACTCCCTTGAAGTTTTTAAGTTCATTTCATTTTTATCTTCGAAATTGAGCTTAAAATGCCTTAAATGGCCGGTAAATTTTCTAAAGCACACTTTAATTAGCACTAATTCTCTAATTTCTGTAATTTGTTAAATAATATGTCGTAAAATTTATAAATTATTTTATTTGATATTTATGATGAAGTGTATTTAAAATTTTTAATTATTAGCTTCAAAATAAATAAAATAATATAATAAAATAAGGATGATATGGAATTTCTACTTGTCCATTAAACTTGTATTATAAGTGTGGATTTTTTTTTTTTTAGGAAAAGCGATATTTTATGATAGTATTATCTGTTTCCCTGTCCTCATCGCCTTGGTGACAGATCACACCTCTTAATTGGCCACCTATACATACATAATTATTACGTCCTCATCGCCCATTGTATAAATACATACATAAATTATTTTTGGACTTATTACTTAAAAATATGTATGTATATATGTATAAGTGGCCAATTAAATATATATATGGCCAATTATTAAATAAAAATGTACTTAATTGGCGACGTATACATACATACATACATTAGAGGTGACAGATGACAGACACCTATTGACAAGCCCTATGACTAGTTTTTATGTATATAATGGCCTTGTTTGTTTGTGTAAAACAAAAGTAAATTATTTATGTATTTATTATTTAAATATAAAAATATTATTTATTTGCAGCAATAAAAATAAAATATTTTTTACTTAAAAATAACAAAACTACAATTATGCCAAAGAAAAAAATTTGTTAATTTTTCCACAAAAATATACTTCTCACGTACTTTACTTAATTACTAATTACTTTTCATAATTACCAATACAAAATATATATATATATATATATATTTAATTTCTACCAAACAAATATACAATACTTATAAATATTACTCATCCCGTCCATAAATAATTGGATATCACGTTTTTTTAGGAAGTCTTAGAACATAACAATTTAATATTTAGATATGATAAAAATATCACATTTATATTTTTTAATATATCACGAGGATTAATTTAATATTTTTGTTACATAAAAATATTAAAATATTATATTTTAATGTATCCTAAAAAATATGCTATCTAATTATCTGTAGACATAGAAATCACTTAAAATTATAATTTATTTTATCCCAAATAAAAAATTATAATTATGTACTTTTAGGATGCTAGCACAGACATATACATATACATACATACATACATACATACAACCACTCCAGCTTAGTACAGATTGACTGTAACATTTTTCATTCCTCTTCGGCTGTACCTTAGAATCTTCCTTCTCTCTCTCTCTCTCTCTCTCTCTCTGGACTCAGTAATGGCGACGGAACAACCCAAGGTGGAAACGGAGGCCCCACCGGCCGAGCCAGCCCCGGCTCCCGAACCCGTTGAGTCTCCGAAAGATGTGCCGGAGGAGAAAACCGTAATTCCGCCTCCGCCCGAGGAGGACAAGCCCGACAACTCCAAGGCCCTCGTTGTCGTCGAAAGTATATTTCTATCTCTCCGTGTGTGGTTTTGTGCCAACTGCGCATGATTTGTTTGGTTGCAAATTTTAAGCAGATTAAAAAATTGGATACAATTACCTTAAAATTTATAGCTTTTTCGGGCCAAAACGGTAGAAAATGCGAGTGGGGTACTCAAATACGGTACGAATGCTTTTGAGCAAAAAGGTAGAAATACTTTCTAACCAAACTAAATGAATTTCACTAATTGTTTCCATGATTTGGACTAAAATTCTAGTTAAACAAATAATTATCATGATGAATATTTTTTTCATTTGTTATAAATTTACCGAATTATTGCCAGTTATGAAAAATATGGAAAATCTTGAGTTTTTGTTTGAATACTTGTCGATTTATATCCCCAAATTCTAAAAATTAAAACACCCAGTGAAGCAAAGAACCGCAATGTTGGATTTGTTTTTTCGGTTTTTGTAATTTTATTTAATTGTTGCAGAGGTTTCGGAGGCTGTAGAAGAGAAGCCTGCTGAAGGATCTATTAACAGAGGTAATGGGGTTACTCGAAAATAATAATCGCAATATTTCGCCATTTTACTTGTATAGTTCCAAATTGTTTTTCATATGGTTTGATGACTAATTTTCGGTTTTGTTTTTGATCATGTTTTCAGATGCTGTTCTGGCGCGTGTTGCGACCGAGAAGAGGCTATCCCTTGTCAGGGCTTGGGAGGAAAGTGAGAAATCCAAAGCTGAAAACAAGTACGAAATTTTTTTAATCTATCAGATATATTATGAAATTTTTTGTGCTAATCTATAGTCCTAAAGTTGCTTAAAAGTTTTGGTACATTATCACTTCGACGACTTGTAGAGTTCCATTTGCCTATATCAAACAAAAGTTCTCGGGAAGATTGACTCGTTTCGGAGAAGATATTCTAACCTTGGACAACCTCATGTTTACACATATGTATCTCTTTATCCTTAGTTACCTACTCATAGGCATGTGGTGATTTTGAGATTTATCATTTAGTATTAAGCCTGTTATGCAATGCTAATAACTGATGGGACATAATCCAGACACACATGCTTGGACACACTTTATGTAAGGCATTTACGTTGATCCAATGATTAGATCTATTCTACTCGCTTCATCCGTTGGATCAATGTGAATCCAATTGTTTTGCTTAAGTATGTCAAAAAGTGTGTCAAAACACGTATCCATAGATCCTATGCCATCACTGATTTGGTATTGCCGTATTGGTCGTGGTTTAGGCTATCTGTTTCTATATCGTACGTGTTTTAAAAAATATGCTCTCACAAATATTGGATACCTCAGGATAACTAATCGTGTTTCACAATTTGTTCTGTGTGACTTTGCGAGTTCGAATATGGGGAGAAGCTGATGTATTTAGAAAACAATTTTTGTTAAATTCTAACTCTTTTATGTACTTTCTGAAGTAGTGTAGTATTGTTTCTGCTTTTGTGGTTTTACTTTTTACTTAACAGACATGGTGAGATTATCGTGTTGCTTAGTGTTTAGATTATCTGTTTCTTTATCGTACTTGTTTTTAAAAATTCACTTCAAGTATTGATAAATATTTCACTTTCTATGATGTATGAATTTTGAGTTCGGATACAGGAGAAGAAGGTGATACATTTAGTAAATGTCGTCTTAAAGTTTGAACTCTTTGTACTTTCGAGAGTGGCGTAGTATTGCTGCCGCTTTTGTGGTTGTACTTCTTATTTTCAAAAACGATAAATATATCTTATTTGGGAAAATTACCGTTATTGGTTCATCGAGTTTAGATAATAATTAGCATTAGTACATAAGCAAATTCAATGCCAAATCTTGTTCTCACGAAATTAGATGATTGAACAGAGCTCAGAAGAAGATATCTGCTATCGCGTCATGGGAAAGCAGCAAGAAAGCTTCTATAGAAGCCGAACTGAAAAAGATCGAGGTAAAAATTCCGTGCTATACAATTTTATACGTATTAGTAGTACGTAGCAACGATCACCTACACTTAATCCATCTGTAGAACAAGAAGTTAAAAAGACGATTGTTTCACGGGACTAAATTGCTAGGGGCTGGACTGTTAGCTTCCGGACTATTTGTCCTAAAATTGTCAGTTTGTGGACAATCCGCTAGGTTCCTGCATTGTTGGATCTAGGAGAATTTGATATACTAAATTGTGTATGTGTACGTGTGCATCAGGGCCGGCCCTGGGTAAGCCCAACAAGCCTAGGGGCTTGGGCAACCCATCCGGGTCAGGGCAAAGAAAAGATTAAAGCAATGTTGAAAATATTATAGACTAGTCCAGCAGCTCTAGCCAAGTAAGCCCAACCATAATCGGATTGTCTTTTGATGTAATTAATGCTAAAAATGTATAACATAACTTTCATTTTGTTTTTTATTCTTGACTTCGTATGCCTTTTTTTGTTTTGTGACATAATAGTAGGAGCAAAATTTTTTATGTCGGGCTTAGACAACCCAATAGATAGGGCCGGCACTGGTGTCCCTCCGCTTGGAGCCGGTGTAGTCCCTTATTTGGAGCTGAAATAGTCGAGAGGGATTGTCAGTAAGCAAAAGAGGCCATTTTTGTTTTCTTGATATTTTAAATTACGTATGCAGGAGCAATTGGAGAAACAGAAGGCCGAATATACAGAGAAAATGCAAAACAAGATGGTGATGATCCACAAGAAAGCAGAAGAAAAGAGGGCAATAATCGAAGCCCAACGTGGCGAAGAACTCCTCAAGGCAGAGGAGACCGCGGCAAAGTACCGTGCCACAGGAACTGCTCCGAAGAAACTCCTAGGATTGTTCTGAAATCGCTAAAAATTGAGCTTGGTACGGAATCATGATTTTGTGTTTGTAAATTTTATTCTGTTTCGATTTATTTCTTTTTGTTTGGGATTTGCCAGTGTATTGTGTGCTTACGGGGGAACGATTGGTTGATTGTTGCGTGTGCATAGTGATGTATTTTCTGTGTGTATATACCACACGACAACAATTTGGTTATTAAGATTGTTCTGAACTAATTTCATGTGATTATTCGGGTGTTGTTTTTTAACTCTACTTTCGTGTTCGGATCCTATATATTGGCACCTTACGTGTCCTGGTTTTTACTTGATAAATAGTGCAAATTTTGTACCGGTTAGAGAAACTGGTAAAGGTGGATGCTGCCGAAACATAGGGTGTCAACACGAATAGAAATGGTTGTGGTCGCTCCCACCATCAGTTGATGTGGTATGATCACAACGTAAGAGTCCGGGCACTCGAAACTCTATGCCCATCATTTCCTATCGAATTATGGAATAGAATGAAGAAGACAAGTATATAATCTTTGCACAACACATGCATAGAGAACACAGAAGCACCTGTGTATTCATATAGAACTACCCACCAAATTTCTTCATCCCTCGAATGAAAATGACGCGCGATCATCTATTTGTCCTTCCAGAAATCCCATATCGTACCAGTTCGGAAAACGCTACTTCAAAGCCGAATCCGAACAATTGTCCATGTCACAAGAATTCGAGCAATATAAACAAACCACCATCTCTTCCTCAACCGCCCCTTGTTCCCAGCCTACAATGCTATTTTTCTCCTTGAGGCATTTTCGTGGGCCTCATCAGACCCACAACGCGAGTCTCGAGCAAACACGAGACCTTACGGAATGAGGAATGACACACACTCAACAACTTGAATGCAGGTGCTACTCGAACGCATAATCATATATGGTAATAAACAATTTTTTTTTTTGGGTTGGTAAACTTTATAACAAGAAGAAAACCAAGGCTAACTTCAGATTGTTGAAAATTTGATTGTCTAATTTCCAGGTGCGTTGCAAATTCCTATTCCCTATAGAATCTCCAACATTTCTAAGCTTCCCCAAGGAGGCGCAAATCATTTCACAGGCTGCTCGAACTATTGCCACCTCTGGTTTAGCTGTGTTCCCGTGCAAGCAATCATTCTTTCTTTCCATATATTGTACACACTCACAGGCTTTCAAGCTATTCCCTTTGAACAAGACACACGCCTTCGCTGCCCAATCTTAGGGTTATTCTGCAGTTCCCTTGGAGCATTGGAATTAGAGGGAGGACAATTGAAGGTACCTAAGTTGGATAGGTCGCTTGGTCTCCAATATAATCTCATCGTTCACGTTATTGCAAATAGGCTCTGACCATAGCCATGGATCAAGCCAAAAACAGTCTTACTGCCATTTCCTATTTGATTTCCGATGAGGTTCTTCGGCAGAGGTCTCATTTGTAAGATCTTCCTCCACATCCAAGAGCACTAGGAGGTGATCTTAGCTTGCCAAAAGGTTTGTTCTCTATTAACATTAGCTTGAATTCGGTCTTTCCAAGAGGAGTTATGAGTGAAACAGCACAATCTCCACACAGCTTTAGCCATAAAGGCTCTGTTCCAATCTTTAATTCTCTTAATGCCTAAACCACCTTCTTCCAAGGGAGAAACTACATCTTCCCAAGCAAGCAACGCACACTCGTAAGCATTTGAGCTGCACTTGAACTGTGGTTGAAACACCAACAAAACAGCTAAAACGGAACAAAATCCTACACTGGTAAGAGGACCAGTGTGATTCTGAAAATATTGCTATATATTCTATATATTTTTCTAATTTTTTTATTTGCTGAAGTAAGGCTTAAACTTGAAATTCAATTTATGCAACTTGACACCAACACAGTTGCTGGGACACCCAGGCATGGCATTGAACTTCCAAAAGGGGAGACGCAATAGACCATTATCGATATCAAAACACTTATATACTTGGTGATGCGGCACCCTTCCCACCCTATAAGACGCCGATAATAGCGGATAGGCACCCTACTTTCAAGAAATACAAACTTCCACTTTAAGGAATTACGAACTCGAACAACAAAATGATTTCATTCAAAAGGGTGTTGTTATAACTCATAACTTTGAAAAACCAGAGCCTACAATGACAAGTAAATAGTTTCTCACCCATAGATTACATCTGGTGTCGTCATAACCCTCAAAAAACCCGGGCCTAAGATGACAAGTAAAAAAGCTTCGCACATAGATTACACCTCAAAATGTTCAATGCAATGCAGAGAGAGAAATCTAACAAAAAGCTAATACAAACAAAATAACTAATGAAAAGCATGATCAAATTATATGATCGGCATGAAAAAAGTAACTAAAGGACAGCACGGCATGTTTCCTAGCAGCGAGGCTTGCACAATAATTTAACCAAGTTCCTCATCTTCATGCCTGATCTATTGAGAAAGCCTTGGTGTAAACGCTGCCTTAAATAGGGAAAAAGGGGCAACAAGCAAAGGACTAGGCTGCCCCTGGATCATCATTAGCACTGTAGTGCTGAAATCTCTTTTTTTCGCAAGAGAATTTTGTTTTGCAAATCATTTTCATCACACAAGAAGTCAAAATGCATAAGATTGGGGGTCATAATTTATTTTGAATCATCCTTGCTGTCTGCAAATTTAAAGTTTTAGAAGTCTAAAGAGTTCTATTTCAGGTTTGCAGGATTAAAGCTCCCATAGCTATCATGAAATTTAAGGTTGGACCATCTTGAAATGAAACCTCGACAACTGCTGAGGGATGGTTGATATGACCGGCCCGTACCTCTGCCAACAAAGAAAAGAAGAGAAGGGAGTAAATACATATTGAAAAAATTAAGAGGAACTAATAGGTTAAGCTTTATTTCATATTAGTAAGGTATATGCATTCATCAGGGAAACAAGAGAGAAAAAGGGATGCTTGCATACGGTACTTATTTCAATGGGAAAAACTTTGCAATTAAAAGGTAAAGATTACACAATATTTAACTGAACTATGTGGCATTGACGTTAGTGCCCATTATAAAAAGAGTACATTTTCTATACACCGTTGGCATAGAGATTCACCATCACACTTGGATACAGACATTGTTCAATTCAACAAGCGGGGACCACCACATATGTATATGTTCAATCCATTCAAGTCGCTATTGTAATAATATCCAAACACAATCAGTAGAGAAATTTATATTATTATTATTAATAAAAAGACGCAAAGGCCATTTCATTCTTTCTTAGAATAATGAAAAAAACTAAGCTCTAGCACTATTGATCATAAGAAATAGAGCATTAGTCATTAACAAATTAGCTGAAGCACTATTCCTTTCTCGAGTGTTAATTCATTTCATAAACAAGCAAGCTATAGATTGATTTATGAGCTTTTGAAATACAAGCTCCACTTGGCATGTAACCATTTTGTTACAGATTCAAGATAGGTTTAAAATTAAGCTTGCTTAATATAGGGTAGAGCTTGCGTCTAGCAAACCCCAGCTTTGCTTTGTTCGTTCTCACCCCTAAATATTGTCAGTACGTAAGAAAATGTAGAGTCAACCAATATACCTGCATATTATCATAGAGTTCAAACAACGGAACGGCAAGGAGTTTCAGGTTTTTTGGCACCGCGAAGTACTCCCTTTCAGAAAGATGAACAATAAAAAGCTTCTTGCACTCCTGCATTTAGAGAAAGAAAAGGAACACTTGTTAAAATGAAAATTAGGAGAAATGAAGGAAAAAACCATATTTAGAAAACTTGGGTTTTATAATTTGAGAAGAGAAGCACGAGTACATTGTGGCTTCAAAGGAAGAAAGAGAAGATACCATTTTACTTTGACATGCATACTGAACTAAATTAGAATTCACAATGTAATTTCAAGCTTTTAAAAAGTACTAAACAAGTCGAGTTTGAGTAGAGTTTTATACTTAATTCGAGTTTGAGTCAAGTTCGAGTATTATGATACTCGACTCATTTAGCTTGCGAGAAGCTCAAGTAGTATATGTATAGAAATATATTTATATTGGGAAAATTACACACTGTCCCCATGAGGTTTCTGAATATTTCAGAATGCCCCTTCAGGTATCTGAAATACATTTTGCTCCCAAGTCAAAATACAAGTTTGATTTGCATGGAAAAAGACCATTTTACCCTTAACTTTACTATCTAATTTATTCATTTTGAAGCTAATGATTGTGAAAATTAGAGAAATACTATCACCATTTAAGGAAAATATATTGTTATATACGAAATAATTATACAACCTATTTTTTAAGAAATTTAAAAAGTCAGAGAACAGATGCTACATAAAGGGTAATTTGGTAATTTAAGGAGTAACTTACAACCTTAAAGCTGATTTTCACTTTGTGCCAAAAACTTTTGGGGGTAAAGTGCAATGTTATATATACCTCATGGGGGGATAGTGTAATTTCAGATACCTTATGGGGTATTATGAAATTGTCATAAACCTCATGGGGGCAAAGTGTAATTTACCCATTTATATATGTATTACCATATACGCATAAATATATGTAAATAAAAACATTTATTTATCAATATAGACAAAAATATAATTTCCGAGACGAGCTCGAGTATTCACATTTTCAGCGGAGTCGAGTTTGATTCACACAAACTCGATTCGAGCTCGAGCTTGAGTAGTGTCGAGTTCGAGTATGACTAATACTCGGTTTGGCTCGTTACCACCCCTAGCAATTATACCGCCTTCCATGCTTACCTTTGGTTTTGTTATGTGAGGAGGGCAGTATGGGTACATAATTGTTTCAAAATTTGGCCTCCACCAAACAGCAACACACTCACCTATCTGCATTAAGAAGAATTTTAGAAGGATATGGATCCATGAAGAACATGCAACTTTTGAAACAGAGACTCCCAAGGGAGATTTAAATTCTAAAGGGAATAACTCTTATCTTGTTCTTAAGCATTAACAAGACTATTGGTTGGGTTTTTTCGGAAATGGGTTATTAAAAAATGGTTTCGGGAAACTTTTTCTTTAATAAGTTCATCACGAAACTCGTTTGGTTATCATATTCCCTAAAAGGTAATTTTGAAAACTTAAATTTTGTATTATCAATAAAACTAAAATCCTGTACAAAATAAGTTTTCTGAGTCTAAATAGCAGAAAACAGGAGCACATTACTAGAAAAACAGCCCCCAACTTCCATATCTTTTTGTCCCGTAGACTAGAACATAATCACTATACCTTCCAATCTTGCTGAAAACCAGGTGTATTTGCACCAAGTTTGCTGTTCAGCTTTCTTTTCAAACCTTCCATCTCTGAAAGAATAGATAAAATAATAAAAAAATAATAAGAGTTTAATGCATATCTAAAGCCGTAAGAAACAATTACAGTAAAAAATATGGCACCGCACCATTCTCCCCAGGTTTAAGACGGCCACCAGGGAGCTTGCAAAATGTATTTCCTATTTGTAGGAGAAGAATATGCGGATGATTATGCTCCTGGACCTGTAAGAACAAATAATTCATGAAGCATTTTATTCACAGTACAAATCACGGTAGTACCATGAAAATACAAAGAGAGATACAAAACTTTCTCTGAAAGAATACTCTTTTACCGACCCATCAAAATGGATGAAGTGTCTAGGTACGACACATCAGACAAACATACTCAAAAGACACTTCGAAGTATGTGTCAAACAATCAGTTTGGCAAGCCTCTAAACTATTCTTTCTCAAAACTTCAAATTCTGTGACGGAGAATCAATATGGAATATCAAGGGACAATAACTTGCTTTTAGTTGAGGTTTACCTGAGTTGAGATTTGATATTACATAGGAAAATATTAATACATAATGAAAACAAGAATCTAAGATATGTTTAATTATATAAAAATTGTTGACTACATACATTTATATGCTAGCTTGTTGCCATATTTTTAGATTATATACTTTTTAGTTACTTTCAGTATATTTATTATCTATATATATATATATATAGACGGCCAAGTGCACAAAGTTCCGGCATTATGGGGTCTGGGAGGTTGTGATGTACACAACCTTACCCCTGTTTCCAGAGAGATTATTTCCAACGGGATGAACCCTAGACCCACAAGTCGCAATGGATGCGTGCATTGCATGTCACTAACTTAAAGAAATTCAACTTAAGGCTATAACTACCACCAATATCAATTTTAGGAGATATTGAACATGGAACAAGCATGATAATGAGATGCTATGTATATTTATTTTATTACCTATGAAATAATAATTTTAATTTTAAAAATTGACAAGTCCCGTGTCCGTATCTGTGTCCATATTCAAACCCTTGTCCGTGTCCGGGTTTCTTAGGTCTCCTATCATATTGATAGTTGGCAGGAAACTTCATCGGAAGGACACGCCCTATTGTGTTATTCTCGTAAAATTGTAGGTTGTGGTAAACAAAACTGGCCAGTTGTTTTCTTCAAGATCTAAACATAGAGCTAAATTTCCAAAGTAGATAAGTTACTTTATTTTTCTGCCTCCGTTGCAAGCCTATATAATGGCAAACTAAGCATGATGGGCAACATGATTATTATCTCAAGGTAAATGTTGTCACCATCATGAATGTAACAGACAGGTTTGCATGTCAAACAGATACAGCTTTAAGATATTCACAAAAATTTTCCACAGTTGAACATCATTTCCAAATCTTAAGAAAACTATGCCTTTCAGGTTTTAGGATGAAATTTTGAACCTGAATATGTCACTTATCTCGGTCACTGTGGTTTTGCAGGGTAAAAATTGTTAGTACAAAATGCACGGAAGACGACGTTAGGTTGTGAACGAAAAAAAGATAAAAATTAAAGACAATATTTCTTCCATTACATCTCATCCAAACCTTGTCCAATATGGACCTCTTTCACTTTCTAATCCAAGTTATCCACTTCTCCACTCTTGTCCAATACTAACCAGCTTTCAACCTCATTAGAAAGACAAATCTTTTGAGAAAGAAAGTCACTTTATTTAGATGAAAATTGTGCCAGTGCCATTAACTCCGCAAAACCTTATACAGGCAGTTGAGCTGAGACCAATTACAAACCAAGTCCAAAAGAAGTAGCCCACGCCAACCATAAAAGAACCAATTGAGTTTCGGTGAAAATTTATTAATTTTATAACCTGAAACACTTTTCCTTCTTTAAGGGTAAATCAAAACACCAGCCTTGCACTTTCTCGAGCATAAAAGTAGAAGAAATCTCAAATCCCTAGGCTCCTACAAACCTATTCATTTGTCCTGGCTTTCAAACATCTGTCCATTAAAACAATATCAGAATAATTGGAATAACGAGGCAAGCAGCAGACTTGAATCAAAATTTGAAACATGCCTCTGCGAACTATTAATAATTAATATCATCAAAAGAGCACGACCCACTTGCAGATGATATAATACACAGCTTAAAACATAGATGTGCAAGAAGCAGAATAGAAGAAAAAAACAGCATATCTGTCGAAACTAAACCAATAAACACTTGATAAAGATCTAAATCGATAAACCACAAAAGTAGGACCTTGGACTAGAGGTAGCCGGGACTAAGAACTAAGTAGCTTACTAGTTCTAGTCTCTTCCAACTAATGCTGGTATCTTTCAGTTCCCAAAATTAAACTTCAAAAAGAAAATAGCTTGCCAAACATAATGGTTCACGCTAGGTCCGTAGCAGCCCAAAGTCCAAACCAGGCCTTTTCCTTGCTGCATACTACCACTTAGAAAACAGGAACATAGTATGCTGTTTTATGTGTCGGTTAGTGAAGTATGAGCTTAACAATGTGTCTAACCTTTGTGCACCTTGCTCTGACAAGCAAGACTTCAAGAATATGGTTTTTCATAAATTTTCTGAAAGGACAAGCTCCAGGGTGGGAAAATATTTCAGAAGAGATTTCACAAGAGCCCAAACCTAAAGCGTACAAGAGGACCTAAAAGGGCCAAGCTGTAAATTTCATCAAATTTGCAAGAAGTCAACTTGGTAATTTAATCCGTGTCTTCACAGCAGGCCACTATTAATAACAAATAATAGAATCGCAGCCAATAGGATGGTCTAAATTTATACTGCTTTGCAGTAGTCATGAACCCAGATAGTGTCAATAGCATGCCCCAAAGTGAGTTAAGAAACAAAAGTCGTAACCAACATGTTGACTTAAAATTACTAAACCCAGACTAGTCTACATGAGAGAAGCATGCTGTCATAATGGGTCAATATCGAGAGTAGCCCATGGCGACATTGAAACTTGAAGTGTGTCAATCTATTACATGCCCCCATGGAACATGTGCTTGATTATAACTGTATAACCTCTTGCCTAAGGATCTTTCTCTTTGCTATATAGTCTTCAAGGTTAAATCTTCAATTGGGTTCAAATATAATGGTGAAGCCATTTCGAAAAACATGCCCACCGAGTAAACTAGGACTTTTTAAAGTTCCTCATACCAATCCTTAGAAACAAATTACAAAATTAAACCGGGGCCATTCATGACACCAAACATGTCAATAAGTCCATACTTCCACAAGGTTCAATGCTGTACAAAAGCTGAATGGCATAACCACTATTCTGCAGACCTAACTAAGCATTAAAAAAGAAGAAGAAGAAAATAACTAGATAGCAATTGATGACTCAAGTGAGAAAACATACCAGTAAAATGGCTTCGACACTAGTCCTCATTCCCTCCTTCATGTAGCTGTCATCCCAAGAACAATACAAACTAATTAAACACATCATCAATCTGATATGCTTTGATATAGGGTTCACAATTAAACCAAAAGTAGCCTTTTTATCAAGCCCTTCCCCTCCTCCTACCCCAGGATACAAATTAAAAAAAAAAACTACATAATAAATCTGAGATACTACGATCTACAGTTTAGAAATAGAACCATAGATTGCATTGGAATTATTTTTTTCTATTTCACATTGCTGCACTCCACTAATAAGTATGTAAAATTTTAAAAAGTTCATCAATTTAAGATACTATGATCTAGAATGTCGAAATAGAGCCAAAGATAGCTTTTTAATAAGCTTAAACACCTAATTTAGCTAAAATATTTTTCAATAGAAAAAACATGTCATCAATTTCAGACGCTATGACCTAGAGTACAAATAGACCACATAATACACCTTTATGAAGCCTTGTCCCACCTTTTTACCCAATAACTAATTAAAAGAATAAAATAACATACATGATCAATTTGATATACAATGATCTAGGGTGTAGAAATGGGACTAAAGATAGAATTTTCAATTTCTCAATCCCCCTCAATTCTTCCAAATCAACCCAAAACACTCCCCTTCTCTCCTCCCCCTTCTTCTTTTTCTCCATTAAAAAATAAATAAAGAATCATCAGCCCCAACTTAAATAGCATAGGGATGAAAAGTAGCCCCTAGTTCAAGAGTATCATGATAGCAAGCCCCTATTATTTAGATGATTGAATAGTGTTTAGATACAATGGTAAATGGTTCCATTAGTTTAATCTCTAAAATCTAGTATCGCACTCCATTCAGGGACATTATGCGACTCCCCTAAATCAGAGATTCTATGATCTACGGTTTAGAAATATAGCTAAAGACAACATTCTCTATCGTATCTAGTTTAAATGATTAATTTAGCAAAGATTTTTTAATGGATAATTAAAAGAGAAATCCTTAATTGGAAAATGTTTCAATGATTGCGATCTAGTGTCACACGTGATCAATCTGATCTAGATTCGGGATAGACACAAAGATGTAACTTTTCTAGCATAAATGCTTAATTTAGCAAAGATAACTTAATAGGCTATTAAAAGAGAGATGTTTAATTGGGAATATACTTGAGTTTCATACGAGCAAGGCGATCGGCGACGGAGATATCTTTCTCCATCTTGGGATCCTTGGTACCGTAGTTGTAGCTAAAGAGTGGGTATACGTTCACTGAAGGCAACTTCAACATCTTCTTCCGGAAGGAGCTTTCTCTCTCTATGAACTAAGGGAGGAGAGAACTTGTTTGCACCAACTCCCCGTTTCCAACCCTTAAATTTTAATCCCTACCCCTCAAACTCTAAATTGAAGCAACAATATAGAGAATGTCCCCAACAGACCCCTCAAACTTAAAATAGACTGGTTTAGGGTAAGTAAGCATTGTAGCAAATTCCCCATGTTTTAGATGATTCAATAATTTTAGAAACACTGGAGTGAGAGTTTTCTTAGTTTTAATCCTAAAACATAGTTAGAGATACATTTAGGATCACTCGTGGGAATGCCCTCAGACAAAGATAACCAAAGATAACATTTTTAAGAAGCCTTTTCCCCGTATATCTTCAATACCAAATAAATTAACAAATAAAAATAACATATGATCACAATGAGATACTATGATCTACGGTTAGAAATAGACCTAAAGACAACATATTTTTATCTAGCTTAAATGGTTAACTTAACAAATATATCTTAATGAGCTATCAAAAGGAGAGCTGTTTATTTGGGAAAATTCCTCGAGTTTCATACTAACAAGGGGGTCAACGACAAAAAACCTTTCTCTATCTGGGGCTATTAGCTCTAAAGCTATATCTAGAGAATAAGTATATGTTCACCTGAACTGCACATGCCCCATATACCCATGGGTACAAGCGGGTATGGATCCCACATTTTTCCTCTTAGACCTACACGATCGGTGAGCAGGTGTAGAGACAGAGTATGATAGGGGATGCTGAATGCAGTGTTATTAAATGCCCCCTAGGCTCCTGGGCGAGGCGAAACAAAAAGGTCTCATATGGGTCCAGGCGAGCGACGATACTAAAGTGTTGCCTAGGCTAGCGCCAATTCATTCTACGTCTTTGTGGTTTAAGGTATTTTTATGATGCGTCATATCATCCTCATCACTTATTGTACTTAATGAAGTAAATTATTAGTAGTACAAACTATAAAAGGTCGCATATTACATTTCAAGAAGCGACATTCAATTACCTAAATCTTTGACAAGATTATATGTACTTCCAAATAAACCAAAACAAATTAAGAATTTTGGGAGATCATGCGGATTCCTTTAGAAATAATTAGCACCTTGCCTTACTCGGACGAGCGCGTGAGGCGATAAGAGGTCTCGGCGCCTTAAGGGCATCTAGCGTTTATAACAACAGTGGCTGGATGCCATATAAATCTTTTAAAGTGGGCTAAATATCATCAAATTTTTTTACGAAGTAATAAAGCTGCATAAAATAAATTTTTACACTAAGAAATAGGTTAACATGGGGATTTTTTCAAATCATAAGGAGCTATAGCCCCTAGCAAACTCATAGGTTTGTTTCTCCATGCATACCAGATATGAACAACACTAACTCCTTCCCCAATAACAATATATATATATATATATATATATGAACAGGCAGTGCACAAATCTCTCGAACAAGTAATAATTTGCTAAATAGAAATAACAAAGATGATCAGATTGAGATGCTGTTGATCTAGGTTTCACTAACAAAACCAATATTGAAACTTCTACCCAACTCAAATGCTTAATAGTTAGATAAAACATCTTAATTATAAATAAAAAAGATAGAAGCTTTATTAATAGGGGGGAAATATTTAGTTTACTTGAGTTTCATGCGAGCAAGGCGATCGGCGACGGAGGTGTCTTTCTCCATCTTCGGCTCTTTAGTGCCGAAGCTGTAGCTGGAGAGTGGGTATACGTTCACATTCGGTGAGTTCGCCATCTTCTTCCCCCAGAGAGAGAGAGAGAGAGAGAGGTTTTTCAGAGGGTTCTCTTCTGTTCTGACTCGGCTTCTATTGTATTTTGATGGGTTTTATTAAAAAAAAAAATGGAGCCCATCGCATAAAACCGTTTATCTTATTTTATAATAATAATTAAAATTGGATAGGCTTTTTAAAATTTAAATTTTATACATAAAAGATTTGTTTAATCTCAAATTTTAAAAAATTCAGAAGTGTGGATGAGTTGGTTAGGATTTGCCCCGTTTCAAATAAAAGGTGTATATATAGACATGTAATTATCTTGTTAGGAATTCATCTTTTATTTCTTATTTATTTAGTTGTTTTTAATAATTTTTAATTATTTTATTTGACTTGCTTGGTATCTAAGTTAACATTTTTTGCTATTTTTGAATAAAATAGCGAATCCACACGTACATTGTGCGTGTAGATGAGGCCCTTTTACAAGTAAATAATAATTAAAAAAATAAAATCATGCTTGTACTATAAATTTACTATTAGAAAAAATATCACATTTGGCTATAAAATTCTTCAAGAGGAAATAAATTGATTAGAAACCTATAAAAAAAAAAACACTATTATCTTAGAAAACATGGTCAAAAAATTTATTTATTATTTGGATAAAAACTAATTTTAAACTATTGCCCATCAAATTTATTTTACAACAACATTAAACGACATAAATAAACTCAAAATTTTATAAGATCCAATGGGTTTTTTGACCTGCCAAACAATTTATGCAAAACACTATTTATTTAACTGTCCAATCCACAAAAATCTTGACATAACAAAAGATAAGAAATAACACATTAAAAAATAGAAGTAACATATAATGAATTTGTTTTGGAAATTACATAGCTAAATTGATAAATTTGTTAATATATATACCAATAAAGGGTCCATAAAATATAAATTTAGCAAAGTAACAATTGGTGCATGGCTCGAAAGTTTTGAGAGATAAAATTTAGTTAAATGAATGTATGCATATTTTAGTTATGATAATATAAGAGATAATGATGAGGGGATCTAAAAATATGAATTTAACTGGGTTAGAACAAATTGGATTAGATTTTAGTATATTACAATTAAGCCTAAACACCTTTGCAAAATATTTTAAAAATAAAGAATATTTTTTATTTTAAAAATATATATGAAATACTTTACAGAATTAGCATAATGAGGATCACATAAGTTATAAATTTTAGCTGTCTTTTTAGATTTGAAATCACTTAAATTTTAATCTTAAAATTTTCTTTAAAATCAATGACAATTCAAGATAATGACATGTGGTAATATTTATTTATTCATAAATATATGTAACAATTTACTATATGCATACATTTTAAACACTAACTAAAGGGGGAAAATTTAATATTGGTATAAAAAGAAAGTAATTATTTACTAAAATGGGTTTGTTTTCAAAATTATTTGCCAAAATGGATCACTTTTGAAACTATTTACCAAAATGAGTCATTTTCAACTTTTAATGGATGAAATTAACATTTATCTTCTTTTAATGACAAATACCATTTTGCCCAAAACCTAACATGTCTCCTTATTCTCCATATCTATTTTTGATATGTATTGCGACAAATGTGTATGTATTTAATCGACAATGAGTTTCAAATCCTAACATAATAGATTTTTTTTTCAGTTTTAGTGGAGCAAATGTAAGAAAAATACTAATAGAATATGCGGCAAAAAAAAAAACAAAAGAATTATTTGGTACAGACAGGTAGCTTAAAAGTACATCATAAAAGTTTGGTATAATATAGATTTTATGTTACATATTTCTTACAAATATATTATTATCCAATTTAAAAATATTTTTTGGAAATTTAAAATAAAAAAATAGCTAAATAACGTGTGTTATACCTTTTCCATATAGGATATATGTTAAAATACGAGAATTTTTCATTAAATTTATATCAATACTGAAACAAAAGTTTTTTTTCAATTATTAATAATGAGTAGTATGAGATTCTGAAAATGTATTTATTTTTTTCTTTGATAGTTTTATTTAAATTAGCTTAATCAAAGCACATTGGAGAAAATCAAGTAAGATTAATTCTTTCTCCATAAAAAAAATGGTTGTCCTAACTTCATAACATTTTAAATAAAATATTGAATAAATAATCTCTATATTATATTAATAAGCTCAACTTAAACTTATTCCAGCTTAAACTTATTATAAATAAATTCAAATTTTTATTTTGTTGCTTATAGTAAAGAGTAATAAAAAAATTCCATGTTTCAGATTAGTTATGACCGAAAAAACTTTACCAAACTCTGATCCCTTTATTTTATTATTATTATTATTATTATTATTATTATTATTATTATTATTATTATTATTATTATTCAAAGAGTAATTTACAAACTAATAAATTATAAGGGTATTTTTGTCTTTTGATTGAAAGTAACCCATTTTGATAAATAGTTTAAAAAATTATTCATTTTGGTAAATAATTTTATAAATTTAGTAAATTTCTCATAAAAAAAATAACATAATTGATATCACTAGTTTTCGACGAAGATTGGACGAACGTAAATTATAAATTGATATATACATGTATGAACGGAGTCCACATCCGTATTAGGATAAAGTTCATGTTGTACAATATCATTTGAGACTCATTTCAATTTGTCCCATATCATTTTATTTGTTTCAATTTGACCCTTATCTTTTTAGTCTAATTTCAATTTGCTCCTAACTTTTAATTTATTATATATATTATACATTATATATGATATATGATATTATTTTCTTTATTTTACTAATAAATTAAAATTTTAATTTAATTTTTAGAATATTAATAAAGAGTATCCACGTGTCAATTAATTATGGTGGACATTTGACGCAATATGATTTTGAGCCTCTTTTTTTAATATATTATCTATGATATAATATGATATGATATGATATATGAC
>MKEJ01033158.1:0-11438 GCA_001753735.1 Embelia ribes
AATATACTTCTTATTCTTTCAATTCGCGGCCCGTTAGTAAGAACCCTTGTCAGGAGCCCTTCGTGTTCTACTTCTCGAAGGCGAGGCTAATTTCAACGACAAATCATACGGTGACCGAATACACACGTAATCGCGTGCCTCATCCTGGTTGTAGTTGGAGAATGGCGAATCCACGTCATCTGGAAAAGGTCGAGGTTTACAAGAAACCCGATCCTCATCTTTGGGATAGAGTAAGCTACATCCTACACTTTTTATCTGCTTCGGGTTTTTTTTTTTTTTTAATCGGTTAACATCGTATACGGAGCATCTACACTATGCTTTTTCAGTAATCATAGACGATAAAATATATTTGGGTAATTAAACCTTCAAAGTTTTGAGTCATGGGTTACGCGGCTCAGCATGTTCGACGCTAGCTTGAAACATTTTAGCAGCAAAATCTCGGATTAAATCTTGAAAACTCTGTCAACGCCTTCGCTTCTATATTTTGTTTTCATTGTCCCATTCGAAAATTGAAGATTCTTTCGGTTTAAGAAAGTTTATATTTGTTCCGCTCTGACCCAAATCTTTGGTTCAGCCATTGACCTGCTACATGCGCCCAGCGTATGAAAAATGATTCACGTACTGACAATTATGTACTGACACATTAAAAACACCTATGTGGTGATATGATATTTGTACTAGTTATATGTTTTCCTTTTCTGACGTTGCATCTCGATGGTAGTTGGGTTTTGATCAGCTTTCGTTTTCAACATTGTACGACAGTCTCCCCGGAGAAACTGTTGCAGGATCATGAAGACGAAGCGACGAAGCAGCATGGTTGTGGACGTGGGCGTGTGTAGGGATGGTGAGATAAGTGAGGTATAGTCATACATACATATGACAAACCTAGGTCACCGAAATATTCATGGAGGGGCGTGTACTCGGTTCAGCTCTCCACTCGCATGTTTTCACGGGTTTCACGCTCTCATGCTCAGGCACCGGCTTTCGTTCAATGACCTGGTGAGCTAGTGGCAAACGATGGGAGATTATTTTCCTCTTGTTGTTCAATATTTGTTTTGGTTCTTTAGTTCTTATCTCAATTTCATTTATTCCTTTAGAAAAAATTTGAGGCTTTGTTGAGTTCTCTGAGAACTTCCATAGAAAATCTTAATGTTGTAGGCTAATTAAGTTACCCTAACTTCGAATTGTCTCAAAAGTCCTAAGAAAATTTTAATCGCATTCTTAATATTAGAATTTAATTTTTATTAATAAACTAATTAAGTTATTCTTACTTCTAATTACACTATGGTTCATTCCGATATGTGAAAAGTTTGACTAATAAGCTACAACCGAATTTGGAAATATAAATTTTAATAATAAAAAAATAATAATAATTTGCTTAAATAAGAAAATCCAATAAATTAGTTTTCTCCCCTAATTTTCCTAGTTGATGAGTTCCATATTAATTTGTCTATAAAATCACTAATGTTTATAAGCTGATTTATTTATACCTAAGATGCTATCGAGAGTTTGTCATCCTCCATAACTAAGCCTAGATAATTTTTGAATTACTCAGACAGGTTTAAAACCCTATATTTTTATACCAAATCAATTTTTGGATTAAGATTTACAAAATCATACTCATCAATTAGGGTCTTAAGGGATTTCACTAATTTATTGTTATTTTCTAGGCAATAATAAAGCTAATCTAATATGGTAACATTAAACGTAACAATATTTAATTTATAACATACCAATAAAAATATTGTAATTAATTAAAAAGATAATGATGTTAACAATTAAATAATTTAATCAAATAACAAAATTTAATTACAAACTTTTATTGACAATTGGTGGCAAATTTTCTACCAATAACTCTTTAAGGTGTAGTTACCCCCTGGCAATTAACCAAACCTAATCCGTTCAAATTTACTTCTATTGTCAATTTTCCTAGGTGATGAGTTTCATATTAGTTTATCTATAAAATCACTGATATTTATAATCTGATTTATTTCAACCAAAAACCTTCCAAATTTATAAGTCCAAAAATGAAGTTCACCCTTAAAATCTCTTTTGAGTTTAACTTATAAGTGTTGGATCTAGGTAACTTTAACTCACAAAATTAGAGACGGTTTTATAATCTAAGTTACCAAATTCTTTGTGTACAAAAGAAGTTCTTGTTTCTAATTCTTATTTTTTGAACTACATGTATGACGTATTCAGGCTTCTGCTCTTACTCCCGCTCCCGCTCCTGCTGCGCAAGGGTTTCTTTGGTTATAATACTGCTAGAATACTCATATGACTTCATGATTTTGTTACTTTATTTTATGCTTGCCAATTAACGAGTTTAAATTACATAATTGGATTGCACTTTTAAATATATGACCACTATTTTGACCTGCCTAATGACTATGCTAATGGAATTTCCAACTTTATTTTTCACCACTAAAAAAATTATAGATGATAGTGAGGTCAATAATATAAACATCAGTATATGCA
This sequence comes from Embelia ribes, assembly GCA_001753735.1. Lineage (NCBI taxonomy): Eukaryota > Viridiplantae > Streptophyta > Magnoliopsida > Ericales > Primulaceae > Embelia > Embelia ribes. The sequence goes on from MKEJ01033158.1 coordinate 2,479, forward strand.
CATTTTTACAAATTACACAAGACCCACCGATAGATAATTACATAATATTCCAAGTGCTAAATAAAATTGAAGATGCTAAATACTAAATAAGATGTCAATATTTTTTATAGTGACTTAATGTTGCATCGATAGTGTGTCACTATCTTATTTGATTTTTTTCCATTCAATTTAGCATCAATTGATACGTTGAAGAACAATAATTAAGGGTGCAATAAATTATGATGTTCGCAGGTTGTACGCAATTAGCCATTATAAAATAAAATAAATTTGTCTACTAATCAATAATTCACGTGCTCAATTTTTAACATTTAATAAACTCGATGTTTTATCAATAGTATGTCACTGTCTAGTATGATTTTGTGAGTAAGTCTTATTCTCTTGGTGCAAAGATAATGCCGACTCTATTTCACACAAAATATAACTTCTTTTTTGGCAATTTAAAAACAAAAATATATATATATATATAACTTTTTATAACAAGTCTCGTGTAATGTTGTCTCGTACAGATAAATTATAAACTAAAACCATTTCATAATTTGATAGCTGTAGATATACGAATTTTGATGATTGGTTTTGGAAGTACCAGCTGCTAACATTAAAATTGAAGATGGAATTTTGAAAATTTTATTTTCTGACAATATTTCGATTTTTTAATAATTCCAAGTTAATGACAAGCAAATCTCTCAGTATTTGAAGTACATGCTTCAAGCATGAGATAGAGAGTTTGATTTATATGTGCTGCATTTGGAGCCACACTCTATAACTTGCTAGGTTGAACTCTGATCCGCATTAAGAATTATAGTGGGTGCGAGGCACTAAACCTTATAGACTAGTCGGACGACACAAGCTAATAGAAATCGCATATTTCAAAAAAAAAAAAAAACTCATAGAAGTGGGACCAGCTCGGGATACTTTAAAATTTTTATCATACCATAATTATTGTCATTTAATAAATAAAAAACATCAAAATATTTCGATTCCATTTATTATTTTTTTAAAATTAGGTATAAAAATCATTCCGTTCAAAGGCGGGTATCCGATTTTAAACCGTTTACCATTTATGTTTTAGCGATTCTCGTTAATGGTTCTGTTAAATCTATTTCCGAGCTATTTACCTAGCTATAATATTTTCTAATATTTACCTTGTTCAAATAAAAGAGAAATAGTATTATACATATTTCGAAACCTCTTCCTAAGAAAGTAGAATTCTAGTTACTAGGCTAACTCTAGAGGTCAAAAATTAAATTTTTTAATTTTCTATATATATTTGTAAAAAATTACGTAAATCTGGAAATTATTGTCCCTTTCTATCGCTCTTCTCAAATCTTAAAACTTTCCATTTGTTTCTGTGAAAAAATTGAAAATTAAAATTTCCAAATAATTATTTTGTTAGAAAATCTATTTTTTTAGGGAATATACAGTAGATACGAAGATAAATATCTTCTAATCAAAATGAACGATTTTTTTTTTCTAGAAAGACTGAATTAATTTCTTCATCCATATCTTCTTTCACTTTATTTATCAATGCAGGTGCCGCCCCCATTAAGGGAGTGTTGTTTGGTGCACCAAAATAGCAGTAGCAGGATCTTGTAGTTCAGTTTTGAGCCATAAGATTTTGATTTAAGAATTCAGATTTTTTTATAATATTATTTATTTATTTTTAAATTATAATTTTAAAAAATTTGAAGCATTGGATTAAAATCTTACGACATAAAATTGAACTACAGGATCCCGCAGCTCCGGCCTTGCGGAAGCAAACCCCACTCCCACCCATTAAGGGCCAACGCTATTGAAATTATGTGCGGTTTATGCGGTGCAGTTTTGTACTGTTATGTAAAAATATTATTATTTTTATCTATAAATAATTAGACAGTAAATATTTTTAGAAGATCTTAAAATATAATATTTTAACATTTTGATGTGACAAAAATATTAAATTTATTATCATATTATATTCAAAAATATAAATTTCACATTTTTGTTACATGTAAATATTAAAATATTATATTTTAAGATCTTCTTGAAAAAACATGATTTCTAATTATTCGTGGACGGATAAATTTTTTTTTATATGTTACGTTGAATTTAAATAATTTATAAATATTACGATAGTGTTTTTCAAATTTATATGAATTACTTTATACAAATAATATTTTTTACAGAATTCGATACCACAAATCATTATTTTATTTTCTATCTCCACATAAAATTTTAAAAATATTGCCACAATTTTTATAAATTACTTAAATTTATCACACTAATTATTTTGAAAAAATAAAAATATTTTCTTAAAAATAATACAAAACTGCACGGCAGAAACCGTATATAATTTCCTTCTGGCACAGGGACAGCATAGTGGTCACTCCACCAAATATGTACCTCTCTTTTTTTGGAAAGTCTAAACTAACAAAAAGAAAAAAAGTTATATTGATTCAAATATGTATATCTCAATAGGAATAATTATACTTTTTTTCAATTTTTGACTATTTAGGAAGGGACCTTTGGGTCTCTATCGTGCCCTTCTTGTCCTACCAATATTGGGGCATTGCAAATTTTATCACCACCAACTTTCATCCCATCAAATGATGATGGTCAAGATAATAGCCAAAAGTAAACATGGTAGTTGTAAAATGTAGTAATAATTATAATAGAAAATTAATAAATTATTTGGGAGGTGTTGAAGTTGTTTGTAAAAAAAATTGTACTAAATATTGGATTTTTAGTATTGTTTTCAAAATTATTGAAGGTGTCATATGCCCCTTTTGCTCCATCCATGATGTTCGGTTCGACACTTAAAAATGATAGCTCAAGCATATAAAAATTGTTCATAAAGGTTGAAAAAAAACTCTAATTTTTAATCTCGCACTAAAGAAATATTCACAAAATGATGTATTTTAGATTGATTTAGCGTATCCCGTTGATTATACAGAAGCCTCGTATTTTGGCTCCAGTATCATATTAAAATTCATATATTTTGCATTAAAAAAAACTACTATGGAAAAGAAACGAGCCTATTATAAAACACATGTTAGATAAATTTACAACGATGTGTGATGATTAACAAACCGTAGCACATACCTTGTGCTACATTTCTATGAATTAATATTTTTATAAAAATATTTGGAAGACTAACTTTTGTCAATTAAGCTCCCTCTAACAATTAACCCACGAGCTCGATAACTTAAACCCCAATCCTTTATCGATCTACAAGATAAGAATGCTTGTGATCTCACTTTAACAGGTTATTAAAACGCATATGCAGATAATATAAAAGACAAAAAAATTTTCCCAACGAAGAACAGACGTTGATACCAATCTAGCACAACTTTTTTCAAATTAAAGTTGTTCAAGTCGAGTTTTCTCTCTGTTGAGTTGTATCATAGTAGACAATTATATAATTTTGTAACCTAAATTCGGTAACCATGCCATGCCTTATTGACATGAGTATATTAGAAACTCTATTTTTAATTATAAAAATTATGTAATAGATCCTGTGTCACCAACTATATACCACAAATTCAAAACAACTGCACATGTGAATTGTGACATATTCTAATCATTATTCACCAATTTAATTTGACATTTGGTGGGTGTACATCTTCTACTTAAATTAACTATACCACATTTATCAAACGCACACTTTTGTACATATATCTCTATTAGACTATCGTCTTTTGTTTTGTTTTGTTTTTCTTTTTGTCGGTTCTTATTGTCACAGCTCACCAACCACAGGCATAAAATTTACTATCGTAGGGCTTCAGAAATTCCATAATAATATTATAGATGTTTGCGTTCAACTTTCTCATAAATTGATATAAATAATGTTTAAAATATCATTTGAATACTTTGTACTTGTGACCTAGCTGTGACGAGTTCGTACTCTAAACATAGCCTCTCTAATAATAGTATTATGTATATTGGACCCTCCTCAAATACGAAGTGAATGTCAAAAGAAGGCCACACTGTAATTAAGCATTGGTGATCGTCTGCGGCTCGATGCTTACTCAATTTATTTATTTATTTTTTATGGAAAGTGATTTTCAATATTATTTGGGGAAATATTCAAATTTTAATTGTTTAAAATTACATTTTGTGTTAATGGCAGTGATCGTGTCAGAAAAGTGCGATAGAAAACCTAGCAAATATATTAGGGACGAAGTAACAATTTCGAAAAATACGGGTGTCTATCTCAAAAATTTTACTAAATCACAGATTTTCTAATTACTATTCCTGTAAATTTATTTAAGAATTTTAAGCCTTAAATTATTATCTCTAATTTAATAATCCCTACTCTTAACATCGAGATGAGTTTTTAAGATTTTTAAGATTTAATTAAAGTAAGCAAATAACAACACAAACACTTAATTAATTAATAAATTTGCCCAATCAAAAAATCCAGTGGTTTCAACTACCACTTCTAGATCTTTTGAATTAGACAGTCTCTATTAGATGAGAGTTTCAAACTTGTCAGACCTACCAACTAATAGTTCCTAAAGATTAGTTTAATCCACCTTCTTTCCATAAGGGTAATACTAGTTTAGCCTAACATGGTAAAACTAATAACAATAATAATTATAAAAAATATGATCTTCATCATCATGTAATTGATTAATAGAAACTAATAGAAATATGTAAAATCAACAATGATTGAAGACCCAATAAACTAAAATAATAATAAAAAAGAACACTAATAATAAGGAACGAATAAATTTAAACGACTCCAAAAAATATTAGAATTAAAAACAAAAGAGAATATTAAAATTATATGTCACCACAAAAATAATAATTTTTATAAAGTAAAAAGAAAAAATACAATTTTATCTCTTTACGAATTAGTCCCTAAAATATCAATAGCAGTTCATGAACTTTTATCTCTTTACGAATTAGTCCCTAAAATTGAAATTTCACCAATTCCTGCAACTATTTAACCGCTTTGCACCCTTTCACGAGAAAATTTATAATTAAAGCAAAAAACGTCCAAATCGATCATTGTCTAAACCATTAGAACCGAATTTAAAAAATCTACGCAATGATACCAAGTTTGATATGAGAATAAATTTTTATTAACACCATATTTTCTTTAAACACTTTCTAATGGGCTTTGGAAAATTCGCTTCGCCACTTTTCGCTTCAATTCAGCTATAAAATCATGCATTTTCTTCACCTTTACCTGAAATGCATAATATTTATCGTAATATAAAAATTATTCATATATTATGCATTAATTACACTTTAAGTTATTCAAATACACTATTTTATTGCCTAAATATGTAATATTTAAGCCCCAATCAGATAACTATGATTAAGTGTATTTTTAATTTTATTTAACATTTGGAAAACCTTATATTTAAGCTTCTATCTTATTCAACTGTGATAATACATTCTCTCTCTCTCTCGAAAATCTTATTCTCTAATTATGTTTTTGAGATTTACAGGGGATTTGGATCTAAATCATATATAAAGAAATTTTTTTGGTGGTATTGACTTTATCAAAAAATTTACTAAATTGAGTCAATTTTCAAAACTGTTTACCAAAATGGGTCACTTTCGAAATAATTTGGTTAAATGAGGCACTTTTAATCAAAAGACAAAAATACCCTTAAAATTTATTTGTTTGTAATTTACTCTTTACTAGAAGTAACAAATTGGAATAAGTTTAAATTGAACTTATTAATATAATATAGAAATTATTTTGTTAATATTATAGCTAAAATGCTATAAGAAAAAAAATTACAACCATTTCATTTTAGAGAAATCACTAATATTATTTGATTTTTCCTAATGACTTGCCTTGGCTAGTTTACATAAAAGAAAAAACACAAATATTTTCGGAATCTTTGACTAACCATGATAAAAATAAAATTAATAAACTGTTGGTGTTTAATATCCCATAGGTATAAATAATTGCAAAAACTACTTATTTCCAAATTGATATGGACTTTAATGGCAAAACACTCATATTTTTAACACATCCGATATAAACACATATATACTCAAATTTTTTTTTTATCTGTTTTTCTAATTTAAAATATGGAAAAAAGTATTTTAAATTAAAGAATAACACATTTTTAGGAACTTTATAACATAAATTACATATTATGCCGAAGTTTTGGAATGTAAAATATTATATGAAATCCGTCTGTAACCAAAAGTTTTCTTTTTGTCGTTCCATATTTTACTAACTTTTTCCATACATTATTGCTCCACTCAAACTTGATTTCCCCCCTCATGTTTGGACTTGGAAATTGGAACTCATTATCGATTAAATATCGTGTATACACATTGATTAAACGTACCAAGATTTGATATAAAAAATAAATATAGAGAACAATACGAAAATATGTTAATTTTTAGGCAAATGGGTATTTTGGTCATTTAAAGAAAAATAAAAATAATTCATATATAAAAAGTTGAAAGTGAACTATTTTAATTAATAATTTCAAAAGTGATTAATTTTTGTAATTAGTTATAAAAAATGATCCATTTTGGAAAATTACTTGAGATTTAGAAGATATTTTATATCGTATAAACATTATCATGGTTATTGTATATTCCTTTTTGGTCAACCATTAGATCATTTTATTGTCAAATAAATCCGGCCGTAGATGTGGCAAAATATTATGAAGTTAACACAACTTTTATATATAGTATAGGTGTAGATATATACTAGAAACAATATGATATTTGTTATTATTTGTTTTTAAGTAGCTTGCAAGGCTAACGAGTCGAGCTATTTTGTACTCAATATTTAGCTTTTTAAAAAATTAATCTCCAACATCGTTCTTAGAACCAATTGAACGGAGAAACAACTAGCCACTGGTAGGCAGTAGAATGTATACCAAAGCTGTGTTGCTTGCGAGCGGCATTGACGGTATGTGGGCCGACCACATACACTTCATTCACAAATAATTGGTTAAATTTCTTTTTGAGATGTTCATAAACAATTATCCATTTTTGTTTTTGAATTTAATTTTAATCTATCGACGATATATAAATTTTCATATACCAGTGGGATTGAATGAAAGACACGTGCGTATTTGTGGTACTCTCCATATGTATAAGTGAACACATGTCTTTTATCTAAATCCGATGATGAATAAAATTTCTACACCGATGATAAATAGGAATTAACTCTTTTATTATTAATGATTATAAAATTTAAACATATTTTCATTTTTGTTCTATCATAATTATTAGTAAAGTGAATAAGACAAAATAAATAAATAAATAAATAATTGATAATATATACTTCATTCAAAATTTGAAAACGTACATTTTGAATTTCTTATTAAAATTATATGCTAGTCAAAACCGACATATTATTTGCTGATAAATACAGTATACATTTTCGTAGTCTTGTTTTATTCTTACTTCTTTCTATTGGTCTGTGGCTCTTATCCGGTAGAATATTCTTTTGCTCCCTTGTGGGCGCCTTATCCTGTAGAATATTCTTTTGCTCCCTTGTGGCCGCTGCGCAAACGAATTGTATTGGGTCCCTTAGTTAATTTGTGACTTTAAATCTCCAATTAAATCAAGCAAATTTTATGTTTGCATTGTATTTTTTACATGTGCATACACAAGTATAAAATGCAAATAATCATAAGTACTATAGGTAATTTTTACAAAGGTATCACGTAATTTGAACTTTTATAATGAACCATGTATATTATCCACTTTTTCAGTTGGTCATATTCGTCAATTCCTATTGAAATTTAATTGCAGAAACAAAAATTTACTAGCCGAAACAATTTGCACACGCACACGTTACTCAAACAATATAAAAATTATATATGGTTAATAATATAACACCACATGTATTTTTTAATGACCGGATTTCATTGACTAGAATAAGATCCAAAAGTAGGAAAAAAAGAAAGCACAAATTTACAAAATACTCCATAAATTTGATTTGTATCATCTACATTATTGTCATATCTTTAACCATGAAAAAAATCCAAGATTTGTCTAAAACATACAAAATAAAAATTACAAAATCATAAATATATTATAATAAAAAAATGAGGATTGACAAAAAAAGAAAACAAAAAAAATTACAGAAGCTTAAATATCGTATAAGGAAAAAAACAAGGGTTGACAAAAAATAAAATAAAAAATACAAAATAAATAATATCATGTACATACCATATTTATCATAAAAAAAGATTAAAATTGGACCCCCTCCAAAAAAAACACTTCATGGTTGGATTTCTAACAATACAAATAATATCCGTGGATTGAAAATAAGAATAAAAATATAAAATACATGCACCAATATGCTTCTATTAAAAATTCACATTAATTCTATTTTACATCACGCTTCGCTTCTTTTTCTGAAATTTAATTCCAAAAATTATAACGGTACATACTTATCAAAGATAATTATTATATTTAAGAGAATCTTTTCCCCACGTGAAAACTAATCTGTCCTTCGCCCTTGGCTATATACTATTCTACAATTGTAACAAGATATAGGCCCTTTTTTTGGAAGAAAAACAAACTCTACTTTCACATATATGTACACTACAAACTTATGTATCTATCTCCACTTAAAAAAGTGTGAAAATTGTTAATTCAATTCCAATTGTAAAAGTTCCTAATTTTACTTTTTTATAAGATTCATAAAAGTTAATAAAACATAACTGATTTAAATTGTATAACATATGTAAGTATTTTTAATGTTGCAAATAAGAATAAAGTCAATAAAATGCAGCATAGGAATAAAATCTGAAAAAGAATTTGAACTTCAATCAATTTCAAACATTACCCAAACATTAAATAAGTAATAAATGTTGAAAAGTTATTTTAAGAAAGGAAAGAATTTAGGCTAAAGATAAGTGTGACAAAGATAATTATCTTCATTTGAAAAAAATTGAAAAATCTTATTTAATTAGTTTAAAAAGTAAAAACATTAAGTTATAATATATGTAAGTACCTAAATATATTTGGACCAAATGCAAGCC
>MKEJ01033159.1:0-15707 GCA_001753735.1 Embelia ribes
AAGTGTTATCAACATTTACGAAAATCATTGTAAGACATTGCAGAAGGAAAATTACTAAAATTATCTCAATCCGATTTATGTCATTCAATTATGAAAAAATTACATCGTACTGTGCTTTTAAGAAGAAGAAAAAAATTGGGGCCTTATATTGGCTAATTGCTTATCAATACTAATATAGCCTAAAATAATATCGTGCTTTTTTGTACACGATCTCAAAAAAATGATGTCTTATTTCAATATGTTTTGATCATGAATGTTGAATGGGTTTTTTGAATGATTGATTACACTTGTGTTATCACACATAATAGAAACATAATCATACATACAACCAAAGTCGTGTAATTGATATATCATCCAAAGAATTTGAAGAACAACTATCCGCAACTATGTATGCTACCTCCGTTGTAGAAAGTGAGACCGAATTTTGCTTCTTACTAAATTATGAAACAAATGCATGACCTAAAAAGTCGTAAGGCCACTAGTATTTTTCTGATCTATACGACTACCATCATAGTCGGAATCAGAATTACCTACTAGATCAAAATTAGTACTTCTAGGATAAAATAAGCGTAAATCATACTTATTTACAAGATATTGTAATTACGCTTAATGGGTACAACATGCAATTCTATAGGACATGATTGAAATCTAACATATAAACATACGCTAAACATAATATCAAGCCTACTTGTAACTAAATAAGTTAATGAGCCAATCATACCTCAATAGAGTTTTTCATCTACCTTTTTGCCCATTCATCTTTGTCAAGCTTAGTCATTGGGCTCATTGGAGTATGCATTAGTTTGGCGCCGTCCATCTTGAATCGTTTGAGCAAGTTGTGCTTGTATTTTGCTTAGTTGATATATATGTTTTCCGGTGTTTGCTTGATTTGCAATCCGAGAAAGAAGTAGAGCTCCCCTATCATGCACATCTCAAATTCACCTTGCATACACTCGAAAAATTCCCTGCACATAGATTTGTTAGTAGTATCGAAAATAATATCATCAATATAAATTTGAACTAAAAACATGTCATGATCATGCTTTTTGATAAAAAGGGTGGTGATATCGAGTGTACATCTCGTAAAACCTTTTTTGAGAAGAAATTTACTTAAATACCAAATCGTTGGTGCTTGTTTTAAACCATATAGTGTTTCATGCAATCGATAGACATAATCGTTGGTTCCCTTTAGAATGAAGTGTAATCTTTTACACCCTAAAGAACTAGTTAATATTCCGGAGCTTAACCGAGACCGAAACCAAATAGTTTGACGGGTACTACTTGCTACCTAAACCCTTGAGGTACCCAAATTCCTAATTCGAACTTGTACTCACAACCCGAGTACAATCCGTCTCAAACTACCCAAAACTCACTCAAGAACAAATGCAAGTTTATACACTACTTCCAAAGATAACAATAAGATTTAATATGAAGAACATCACTCAAAAGGACCCTTACAAACCGATTAAAAAATTTTACAAGAATGGAAAGGGAACTTGAGCTTTTGGCTTTTACTTTTAGTTTTTTAAAGTTTCTCACACTAGAATAGATCTTTCTACTTCAAAAGAGTGTGGGAGTGATATATATAGATATAGACACACCTCATGTTTTGCATAGCCTCGTGTTTTGCATAACCTCGTGTTTGGAATGGCCTCATGTTTGGTATAGTCTCATGTTTGGCATGACCTCGTGTTTGACATGATCTCATGTTTGACATGGTCACGTATTTGGCAAGGCCTTATATTTTGCATGGCCTCATATTTTACCCATTTTAAATATGCTAAAAATGTATATCTTGACCTATATGCCTCACACCCTACATTTATTGATCATTATTTATGAATGCATGCCATAGGGAACATATTGCAAGTAGTTGTAGAAAATTTCTATTTATTTATTTATCTTGTTTGAGACAACATAAATATAATACTTCCTAGCAGTCAAATACAAAACATCGATCAGATTGATGAAAATCGTTTCATACCCATATTAGGCCGGCTAATAATTAGGAAAAATGCATCAACGACAAGAAGAAACAAAGTTATAAGAGTCCTGAAAGTCCAATCAATCACTCTTTTGTTACAAAGACGAGCAACCCCTTGCTAAGGCGTTGTTGCTTATGCTTGCAAGCATTGGATAGGGATAGTGACAGGTGTTTAATTTTTTATTACCAAAAAAATAAATTGATTTATTATCTCTATTTTTATTTAAATCATCGTATTAATGGATAATCATTAATCAATTAAATATAACAAAGAATGAATTTGTAAACTTTCAGAATATTGTAAACATTAGATCATTGATCAACAAAAACAAAATTGATAGTAAGAGGTTTGTTTGGTTTCAAATTTTAAGCTAGAATATTTAAGTTTAAAGTTAGATTGCGTTTGGCTATTAAGCTTTTAAGTTGAAATTTTTCATTATTTCAAACAAAATATGTTAGAAATTTTAAGTTTAAAGTAGGACAATATTTGTTTGTCTAAAAAAAATGAATTTTTTAAAACTAAATAGGCTAGAAATTTTAAATTAGATGCATCATTCCGTTATTTGAAAATAAATTACTATTTTATTATTTTTTCCCCTTAAAAGCTATAACCATGTGAACCAATGGTTCATTTTGTTGCTGCTTTTAAATAAAAAAAATTATTTTTTTATGTTTATTAGAAAAGCTAGATGATCCAATTTAAAAGTTACAATTTATTCCGTTCAAAACAGAAAAAAAAAAAAAAAGCTCATCTTTAAAATTGTGCACTCAAATATAATGCCAACCTTTTAACTTAGATTAAAAACAAAAAACCTCAATTTAGAAAATGCGCCAAATAATCCCCAATATAATTATTTGATTTTTGTTTATTGAACCAAAAGGAGAGCCACAGTTGGTGGTTCCTTGAAGTCCGTGAGATCACCAAATCATCTCTCTCCAATTTTCACTTTTCATCATTCATCAATAACAAATTAGCAAAATCCCTCTTGTGGCCCCCAATTAGGGCTTTGATCATATATATATATATATACTACAAGATCAAATTTCAATTAAAACCCCCCCATTGTTGCTACTCGTTATGTTAAGGAAACAAACCCTAGCAATACGCTCATCAATGGCCCTGTTACATTGCATATCCGATCCGATATCGATTTTATTATCCTCTCGTTACCCACAAAAATTGCAGCAAAACCCAGTTCACAGCTCCGTCGATTCGATGTTTCGGAGGAATTTCGGTATCAGGGCTTGTTCCGAAAATCCCAGCGATCGCCTTCACGAGAGGATTGAGTTACCGAACAATAGTTCCAGCATTAGTCGTAGTCGTAGCCTTAGTAGTGTTGAGTTTTTGAAATCTGGTGCATATGTAGTTGATTCTGGGGGTGGGATCATGAGACTAAATGGCGGTGATCAAGGCCAGCCTGTTGCTGCTACATTGGCAAATGGTCACGGTGGCGGCACCTGCCAGCATGGCACTCTGGATATGCGATCTGCTGACAAAATTGCCGTCGCTGTCGACGTTGATGAAGGTATGTGTGTAGGTGTTTTGTTGAATCTTACATGTATAAAATTAATTTTTTTGATGAGGTTGAAAAGCTACCCTTTTGTGTATTATTGATCCAGTTGGCAAATATGTTCAAAGTATATTTATCTGTGTCAGATGGTGAAATGTCGGTGAAAAGTAACTTTTTTTTTTGCAAAAATAACGGATCAAGATACTTTAAAAGAAGGTATACTTTTCTTACACAAAGTATAAATACATGTACTTTTGCTTTACACCAAACATATTTTTCACAGGAAGGGAAAAAAAAATTAATAATAATAATTTTAAAAAAAAAAATGTGATGAACCATTATATCGATTTGGTAAGACAATTTTCAGCAAGTTGTTACCATTGTCTATGTTGTATCAAAAAGGCTATTTTGTGTGGATTACTGATTGTTATACTTTTAATTTTTGTTGTGAAGCCTGTTGATACTTACAAGTTGATTTATTTTATTTTTAATGTTAATGGATTGCAGTTCTTGGGAATTTTGTGTCAGCTCTGAATAGGTTTGTTGCAGATCGTTACTCTTCAAATCACTCAGTCTCTGAGTATTATGTCTACGAGTTCTTCCGGGTATAGACTCTATTTAATTATGCTCTTCCAGTCATCAGCTCTGAATGCGTGTTTTAAGCAATTTTTTTCGTTGTCCTTAAATTGATTTAATTGGCGAAAATACTCTGGTGGGGAAAAAACTAGCAGCATGTCCTTTATTTAGGACATAGTTGATCCTGTGTTATAATCCTTTTCTCCCTTCATTTATCTCAGAGAAAATTAAAAAAAGCTCTCCTTTTATGTTCCCGGTGGTGGTGTTCTTCCAATAGGAAGTGCTTTTGTTGGTGGAAGCCACTCCCTCATTTGTTATGCTGGGTTCTTCCTCGTGTATTTTTTTTCTTCGTAGGTTTTCTTTACCATTCAGTTATGCAGGATTGAACTCAAAATCCTTAAGGCGTTTTGGTTTTGGTATACAAACTGCAAAGAAAATGATGAAATTTTTTTGTTGCTCCTGCTTATATGAAGAACAATATCATGCAGTTTTCAACTTATATATAAACCTTTAAGAAATATCTCAGTGGGATATATGGAAATGGAAATGCAGTCTCTGGATTATCCTTCTGCTTGAGGATGGACTGTAAAGAGACGATCAAATAACTGAGTGCCAACTCTAGCTATTTGAGTCAGCATGTTCACATCATTTTGTTCGAAGGATTATGACGCTCATTCTCCTAAATTTAAAGAGTTGTTGCTTAGGTACTTTACCCGTGGATTATGAAATGTGATGTAAGTATACATTTTTGTTACTTTTTTTGGAAATTTGGAGTTACTATGATCTAGAGTCGGCTTCTGTGATTGTCAGTACCTCTGTATACTGATATACTTAGAAAACCCTTACGTAAGTTTGAAACTCTTGAGTGGAAGCATGAAAGAATTCTATCGTAAAGCGTATTCTCTTTTCCTTGAGAATGAAGTATTGATGAATCTTGACCCTTAATTATGTCCCTGCTAGTGTAGCATTTTTATGACAAAGCAAAATGGATTAGTAATAACCTTATAACTGCAACATTGTCAGAGTGATGTCAAGTGTGCCATTTTGTATGTGGATTTTACGAGGACCCTTCCCTAGGACTGGTAGACATCAGATGCTCTCATGGTACAGAGGCTTGTATGAACCCGTAATGTAACAGTAAATCATGTGTATCACATGGTCTATAGTCATGTGATGGTAATGAGATAGTTGAGGCTTTTCACAATGTTTAGAACTGGTCACAACGGTGTCCCCACGTCATGTTTGTGAAACTCTAATTACTTTTCATTGCTTTTGTTTCTCAACGTTAATTTTCTTTGTACTGAATCTGAAGCCTCGTTTCTTTTGTCCTTTTTGCTTTGTTGCAGATATGGAATTGCACTCGTGATGAAGGTAATATCTTGAAACTTTATGATCCTACAGAAACAAAAATATTTATTCATTCCCCTATCTTGTTTGTGAAATGTTCATAAAATGCTTATATTGAGCTGTTCTTTGTACAACAGCTGATAGACGTGTACATGAGTTTTTTAAGACTCCTTATTTCAAGAGAGGGATTCATCCAATTCCAGGCGCTCTGGGAGCCCTACGGAAAATATCAAGCTTCTGTAATTTATCAGTAGTGACGTATGTATGCCTATTTTTATTTTTCTTGTTAAGCAAGTCTTTACTCCTAGACTCAGCACTGACATATTCAGATAGTTACTTTTAGATCCCGGCAAAACGCAATTAAAGACCACACCATTCAGTGGATTGAGAATCATTACCCGGGGCTTTTCCAAGAGATTCATTTTGGCAACCACTTTGCGTTGGAAGGAAAATCTAGACTTAAATCAGATATTTGCAGGTATTTACCTTTCGAAAATAATGGTTGCTGTTACTCCCTTTATTTCATTTATCTCCTTGCTGGTTAATGATTAATGATCAGAAGTTCATGTGGGAATGCCGTATAGATTGATGTTGGTTGTATTTGTTCTCTCATTGGGAAGGGAAATTTCTAGAAAGCTGGGAAATTAGAAAGAAAGATTACTTTCGCTAGATGCGTTTTTTTTTTGCCAAATACTGTTTTAAGTACATGTTAATGGGAAAGCAAGAAGCATGTTATTATAGGGCCTCTCTAAATTTATAAATAATGAACTTTTGGTGGAATATGTTGAGAGCTATATTAATAGATGAATAATGATATATGCAGATAAAATAATGTACAAAAACTATAGAGACACCTATGCGGTTACATTCATGCATGAATTTTTACCTCAAAAGTATGATTAATGCACATGATCTAATGACATAGGTGTTTGTACAGTTTCTTTACATTATTGTTGGTATGTGAATCATTTTTCTTAATAGATTGTCTCTTAATGGTTTTAATTTTTGATATTTTTTGGGTGCAGGTCATTGGGAGCAAAAGTTTTGATCGATGATAACCCTCGATATGCAATGGAGTGTGCTGAAGTTGGGATTAGGGTTCTATTATTTGATTACGAGAAGTCGTATCCGTGGTGTAAGATTGATTCTGTCGATCAACATCCTCTGGTGACTAAGGTTCATAGTTGGGAAGAAGTGGAGCATCAACTAGTTACCTGGGTGTTTCACCAAAGCTTTACTTATCACTAGGTATTATTAGCTTATTTTTGTATTGTTGTAATTTTCTTCATCTCAATGTATAATTGGATGGCATGCTCAATAAAATCTGAAATGGCATTTGAAATATAAGCTCCATTGATAGCTTTATAAATTTCACATTTAAATGTAAGTATCAATGTAATACCATGGGGCATTCTTTTTCCTTCCCTCTTAGTATTTTTTAATCATCATTTTCGGAGTTGATTCTGAAAATTTGGAGAAGAAATAACTGTTTCTGTACCAAAGGCCAGAAAAACAACCTAACCAACTGCATCATACCTTGTATATATATATATATATATATATATAACAAAAATTTGGCACATAATCCTTTTCTTACACATGAAACAGAAGTCATCTTTTCTCATTTGACTAGACAAAAACAACAGACTTAAGAAATAAATTGAGTGACTTGTATTGTTATCGAATTTTCATTATTAAATTATCCTGTTTAAGGTCAAAGGCCATTCATAACTTCCCAACTTAACTAGCTATTGCATCATTATTCACCAAATTCTAGTTAATGTGCCTACTGAGTTAGTCTAAAACATTCCACTGTTTGTTTCAATTTTCAAACTCTGGACTCCGGTATGCACTAGTAACCCTCCGGACTATAGGCTACTCTGTCACGAGGGGAGAGGCGGGACTAGCAGTCAAGAGTTCATTCTGCGTTGTTTTAAAACTATATTTAATTAAATGTTAGCAATTTGTGTGATTTAATCCCGGGTTGAGTCCAGTGCAGCATAGTCCTACGAAATAATCATATGCATCACACATTTGCCTTTATGATAGCACGGATGCTCCTTTCAAGCAGCTATTCATTCTTTACACAATTTACTGCCAAAATTGAGTTCTCGTGTGTTCTTGCCCTTTCTATAACGCCCTTTTGTTTTCTGCTAACTTACAGCAGAAATGCTGCCTGTTAATGTTCCTCAATTTTATAAGCAGAGAAAGATTTCGCAGAATTGAAATGTTGTACCAAATGAACAGATGGCTGTTTATTCCTTAGATAAGAACATATTATGGTATCCAAATTTACAAAGATATTGGTAATCTTAATTAGCTAATACCCTTATTTTGCTCAACTAACTCATATGTAAAGCTGAGATTCAATAAGAAAATGTTACAACAAGATGTGGGAAACCAACTCAATACAAGAATTTTTCTACAGGAATCTGTGCCGGAATTTTTTTTGAACAGAAAATATTTTAAGGATAAATTACTGCAAATTAAGAATAACTTACTATAAGTATTTTTAGGAGTAGTAATTTGTCCTCAAGTAATAGTAATTCGTTCTGAAACCACAATAATTCCTGTAAAAAAATTCATGTACCTAGAGAACTTCCCAAGATGTGATACAAGATTACAAATTGAAGATCGTTAACCACTCCAAATTTTTTTTCCTTTTATAATTGCATAGATTACACTTCAAACATGTACTAGGACTTGTGCTTTAAACAGAGGACAAATAGGGAATATGGTATATATACGAGGTGTACCGGCTAGTTAGTCTTCTCCAGCAACTTGATCCCGTATGCTTGCAAGATATCCAGAGCTGCAAATTATGTTTTGGGAATTCTTAATACTTGCAAAAGGGGTTATTCAAATTAACTACAGAGAATCACAAACACTGGCACCGACGAGAAAAATTAGGAAGAAGTCTACACTCTACGAACTCAAGGGGGAAAACTAGAGAGAAAAAGAAGGCATTATTCAGATTTAACCTAAGGCAAATATCAATTACCTGGAATATACACTTCTGGTTCGATGGGCCTCAAGATCCCCCTTGTCTTGATCTTATTTGCCAGTATGAGCTATTGACAAGTATAGAAACATGAGAACAGTTTCAGCCATATAACACTATAATAGTGGACATCAAAAGTTCAGAAACTTCAGACAGAAAAAAAGTGGTGTCACTGCTCGTCCGACACTCAATCTGGCCATCAATTTATGGTTATATTTTAGGTCCGGAGAAACGATGAACAACTGAGGGACACTATGTCGGAGCTTAGGCATTCGTGTTGATCATAAGGAAATACAAATGCATACTTGAATTAATACAAAAAGGATAGAGAAATCCAAAGATGCATCAACTACAACTTGATCCTTCAAGAAGTAAACTAAAGATGTGAAAATAGTAAATCATGTATGAAAGCCAAAGACGTTAAAAGAAGAAATCATCTATATATACCAGAGCTCCAATGGCTGCCGGGATTCCAACAGTAAAAGCCATAGCAGTTGTCATTTTCCCATTATTAGTCTTCCCAAATTCCAGAAGAGTAGCCCGATGATTCTCTGTCGGCCGACCATCTACGAATTCTACTTCCACTTCATGGTGCAAAAGCACCATATCCTGGCATAAAATTATAGGGAAGTTAAAATAGACCAGCATTGATAAAATCTAATAAGTATTACCCCAAATTTAAGAAACTCAAGGATAATGTAGACGTGAATCTCATTTATCGACTCTTACCCACAGTTGAAAGGGGCTCGACTTGTAATGGTTTATAGAGTGGGCATGGCTGCAAAGTGCGAAGGAGTTTGTCATATGCAGTTTGATGGGGTGGCATTTCTTACAATGCAAGTTTGGTCGAGCTTGCCTTCAAGATTGAGTCACCCATATCTTTGAAAACACGTTATAGACTTTTTTTATTCTTCTCTAATTTCTCACTATCTACATTACAATTTCTTCTTTGAATGTGCCGCCCTCTATGGGATACAGGTAACTGCCCTAAACCATGTCCTTTTCCACCAACTAACAGGGGCACTAAGCCTATTAGGATAAGTTTCTCTTAGCATACACAAACTTAAGGAATGTATAATGCAAAATTTTGAAAATGATTATATAAATCCAATTTTTTCTATTGCTATACACATAAAAGTTATATTTAAATATTGATTGAAAACGTAAAGAATGACTGTAAGCTAGAGTTGTAGGATAATGAACAGATGACAACAATACCTGTTCTGTGCCAGAGTATGCTAGCCTCTCTTCCATACGAAGGCACGTGACATCAAATGCACTCTGACAGGATATAGGAATTTCAGTCTTCTCGTGAAATCCTAAAAATCTAATCCAACACCAACATAAAACTTATCAACTTCAATCATAAAAGTATACAGCATAACAGGAGTGAAAGTTGCACTCAAAAAACTAGGAGTTCATTTGCTATTGCTTTTCAGGTTCTTCTGTTTTCCTTCCTCATTCTTAGAAAGATATGCATAAGCATCCAAGAAGCAAAAATGTGCGTGAGAAACTATATATGAAAAATAGTAACCACCAATAGCATCGTTGGGAATGTACATGATGGTTTTGGCAGTCTTTGCTGCCGATTCTTGCTCTTTGCTAAGTCCAAGAGCAATAATCTTTTCCATGATATTCTTCTCTCCCAATGTAGTATCCTCTGAATTCTGGTTTTCATCACCGAGAAGTTTGAGCAAGAATGATGCATATGAGGGTTTCTTTTCTGTCTTAAGTACCGGATGGGCTTCTGTGTTAAAGAAACCTATTCTTGCCAGTTTGCCCATTATTTCACCAAATCCTGCACACAAGAATGACAAGAAATTTCAACACATCAACATGCCAACACCATCAAAAGGAAAGAACCTCACCCCTCTTCTCAGTCAAGATTGATGGAAAGGAGCCATGAAGCAACCCAACTTTGTTATTAGAGAAAGGGATTTGGGCTTTTCAGGAATTATATATATCCTTTATTTTTTATGCATTTGAGTAGCAATAGCTCTTTTTATAACGTCCCAGAAATTCTGAGATAATTTTTCGCTTAAAATATTGTTATTATATGTTGCATTTAGATATTAATGTGGCATAATGTGTTGTTACGTGGAGTAGCGTTGTTGAGTTGATTGTTATGTTGTAGGGTAATTGGGAAGAGTGAGGTAATGGGTTAGTGAGGCATTATAGTAAATGCCTTAGCGTTTGGTGTTGAAAGTAGCAGAACTAGCGTGTCTAACGCCTGTCCGACGGTCAGACAGGGGGTCGGACCTTTGCTTAAAAATTCCAAGGAGTTCAGCCAGTATCCAACTAGGTGTTCGACCGGGTGTCCGACGGTTGTCCGCCGACGGACAGACCTCTGAAAGGACCGTTGGACATGTCTGTTTTCTGGAACCCACTGCGTGGATACATTGAATGTAAGTCATTTATTTCCCCTTTCACTTTATGACCGAAATTTCAGAAGAGAGAGAAAGAGGTGAATAGAAAGTTTTATCTTCTTCCTCCAATTTCATCTAATTTCAGGAGTCGTTTGTAAAAATAAAGTGGATATTCTTGATCCTTGAAGTGTGGAGAACATTTTGAGGCAAGTCTCGTTCCGTATCTCGTTCCATACCTCGTTCGTTCACTATTCGTCGATTTCCGTGCATTGTTCGTGCGTGAAATTAAATTTGATACTCTTGTTCCTAGTGATGAGTAAAGTGTTTTTCTCCTCTAGGTTTGTTTCGTTTCACGTTCATTTGCTAGATCAAACCTCGGAGTAAAGAAGTGGAGATTTGGGAGTTTTTCTTGCAAGGCTTTCGGGTGTTGTCTGGCATGGTGTGAGGTATGAGTAGACTACGAAATAGCAAAATAAGCATAAGTCTATGTGTGTACCTTTACGTGTAAATTTACGTGTTGAAGTTTATGCTTTACCAATGTGTTGTCGATATTAATTTCTTGTTATTTGAAATTATATGCGTAGATTATATGTATTATTCATTTATTGCGTTGGTGTAGCATGCTCATGATATGAACTAAAGTGCTGGTTTTTTACAAACAAGAAGTGATAAAATGATTTATAAAGTGTTGAAAATGTGAAAAATGAAAAATTTTCAAAAGAGAAGTGAAAGTGAAGAAACGTATTGGTTATATGAAGGAGCGAAGATGCAAAAAGTTCCGTTAAAGTAAAACGAGAAGTTTTAAGAAGTATTGTTACGTGTTGTTTACGAAGAAAGTGTTGAGTTGCATTTATTGGGAAATTGAGTTATTTCCCATTTCTTTTCAGGACAAGTGTCGAATTTATGTGTTGTAAAAAGAAAATAAAGAGAAGGGTCGGCACCTTACTATAAAAGTCGGGAAACTTGCGAAGGGATATAAATGATAATCGCGTCCCGCGAGGAGGGTGGATTATAGTATAGGGTTTATGAATGAACTCTTATTTTAGAAAACTCTGAAGAGATACTAATCCCATCTTTTCTGTGTTGAGTCGAGTAGTTGAGTTGGTGTTGGTGGCGAGTTTGCATTGCATTCACTATTATATGTTGCATTTTACACATTTTGGCATCACATAGTATCCCATTTATCATATTATTTAATAGGCTAACTCATACATTTTCTTTCCTATATTTGTATCATAATTGCATTGTAAGTGTGGAAGCGAGTGAGGGGCATCACTGAGATGACTTGGATGCCATATGTATATATTTTTTAAGCTAGACATTGTAGCTTATTTCGTGTTGTTGCCCATTTTTTCATGTTGTATCTATTGACCTTAGATTTGATATAGTATATGATATTTATTTTGTATTACTTCTTATTATTGCCTTAAGTGACTAAATGATGTATAGGCAAGAAAAAGTTATAATATACTTATTTTTGATCAAGCATGTAGCTTGTTATTTATGTAAACAGTGGTGTTTACTTTTGCGTTGGATATAGAACTGTATACATATTATATGTATACTTATTATATACTATTGCAGACAAGATATAGTATATTTATTTTCGTGTACTCTGATATATTGTTATGTTACAGAATGAGTTGTGGATAGGTTGCCGAGGTAATGTTATTTTCCTTTTCCTTTTACTTAATAAAAATTATTTTTTTTTCTTTTATTTAAAAAGGAAAAATAGCTCGCGTTCCCAGGTTTTATGAGATTCGGGGCATAAAATTGGATTTGTTTGTTATTTATTTCTTCACTTTACAATTTCACTTGACTTTAATCACCCAAATATCAGTACTTAGGTATCTTCTAAGTCTTTTCCCAAGTTCGATAATTGATACAAGAACCTATAATACCGAAATAAAATATATTTAATGTAATAAATTGTATACTAGCGAACATAAATCCTCATGAATATGCACCTAAATTATGCAATATTGTAGCCCAATAAATCCACCCATGCTTGTTGAACTAATAATATTTGTAACGTTCCGGAATTCTAAACAACCCTGAGTACGTCACTAATAAACTAACTAACATTGAACAAGATTGTCAAATAAAGCATATCTCTAAATCAACTTTATTGAAATCCAATAATATAAGAAACTAAATCCACCATGCCTTATTTTCATGTTTTTAGACTTATAACTTTATGTAACTGATAAACAAACAAGTTTTCAGTCAATAGCCTACAACTGTTTGGAAATAGAAATAGTAGAACATAAGAAAATGTACTACTATCGAATCCAACCCCTCGAGTGAGCTTCATTCCTGCGCTACTCTTCATTACCCTGACCTCCGACTCCTGGCTCTACTTGGCATTTTTTTAAAGGCAAAGTAATAACAAAAGATAACCAAATAGGTACGAATCAGAAATAAGTCTAATATATTGAAATAACGATAACCAAACCGTTAATATATTTTCTACTACCATCTCAGTCCAAAAGTATAACCAATGTCAAATAATTCCAACTAGAACCATTAATTACACCATACTATGAGATATATGTCTTCTTACTCAGAATACATATCCTTATAAACCTTTATGCATAAAGTATCGAGAGGACATTTATTTCAAGCGGGAAGACATGTATCCTATAATGTTGTGTAGTTTATGGCTTTAGTTGGAATTATTTGGCATTGGTTATACTTTTGGACTGAGATGTTAGTAGGCAAATATATTACTGGTTATTTGCTTTCATTTTATTTATTCATTGATATCGTTATTCCAATAGATTGGGCTTCTTTCTGATTCATACCTGTTTGGTTGTATTTTGTTACTATTTTTCTTTTATAAAAATCCAAGTAAGGCCAGGATTTGGAAGTTAGGGTAATCAATAATAGCTTAGGAATGAAGCTCACTCGAGGGGTTGGATTCAGTCGTAGTGTATTTTTATATTTTATTAATTCTATTTCCAGACAGTTGTAGATCATTGGCTGAGATTATGATTTTACCTAGTTAAAATAAGTTGTAAGGCCAAAAACATGATAAGAGCGGAACTGTAATTACGGCTGTATGTGAGGAGATCCTTCGATTACATGGTACCCCTAATACAATTGTATTCGATCGAGATCAAAGATCTACGTCCAAATTTCGGGAGGGTATGCACTAGGCTATGGGCACACAGTTGACGAAAAGTACTACTTATCACCCTCAAACTTATGGGCAAACCAAGAGGACTATTCAGACATTGGAGGAGATGCTACGAGCAAGTCTGCTCAATTTTGGTGGAAGTTGGGAAGATCATTTACATTTAGCCGAGTTTGCGTACAACAATAGTTATCACGCGAGGATCGAGATGGCTCTTTTGTGGCCTTATAGAAAAGACCTTGTCAATCTTTTATTTGTTGGGCAGAAGTGGGTGATAGTGTATTGTTGAGCCCATATTTGGTTTAAAAAATGAACCAAAACTTACAATTGATAAAACAACATTTGGACATGGCTAAGAGTAGACATAAGAGTTACGCGGATAATCGGAAGCAACCATTGGAGTTCAAAGTTAGTGAACATGTTTTTCTGAAAATTTTCCCTAAAAAGGGCATTATGCATTTCAGGAAGAAAGGGAAACTTTCACCTTGTTTTATCGGTCCATTCTTGATCCTTAAAAAAGTCAAAGAGGTGGCATATCATCACGCCTTACCACTACATCTTTCTAGCGTTCATCCCGTATTCCACATATCAATGTAATGTCATGCCCCGAATTCAGAGAAACCCAAGGACATGAGATAAATAAAAGAAAATTAATAAATAACTAACACAAACCCCGACAACCAATACAACCTCCCATAAATATATACATAGTATGGCTACCCTCAACAGCAGTCCATATATACATAATACATATCAGAGTAAAAATAACGATCCACATGGCCAATACATAATACATAACTCCATCAAAATGCAATATACCGAGCTGCAATACATAAATTCCACCAAGTTACATTCTTTTCAAAATAAAATAAAACCAGTATATACATAAACCCCGTCCTAAATACAACAAATATAACAACTATCAGGCCATACCGAATGCCGCTACCAAATACCTCCTCCAATACATTAGCTATGCATGTTAATCAAACATGATCCAAACTCCACTCTAATGCCTTTACAAAATCGAATAAGTCCAAAAACAAGTGCAACAAAAATATACAAGTCATATTCTAAACGACACTATAAAAATGAGCCTAAGTATGTACATGCAATGTATGCACATGTGAATATACAAAACATCACTGAAAGTATCCACATGTCTACGACATGAGGGGCAAGCACTAAGTCTATAACATACATGCTCTCGGCATGTGAATAATGCTACATATATCATCGCATATGCCCCTAACCACATATACCATTACCATACGTGTAACAGTCCGGATTTTTTGACCAAGAATTTTTTTTTTTTGGTCATTCTCATTTCTTCGTTCAGGATATTGTAAATTCATTCATTTTGACACCCTTTTATTTTTCTCTTTTTGTGAAACTAAGGTGAACATTACGAAGGAAAAAATAAAATTTCGGAATGTGTGATATTGAAGCTTGTCGGAAATTGCATAAAGTTACACAAATTGAGTTTTTAGACATCCAAACACCATTTTGTAAATTGAAAAAAATACTTGTATTCATATCTATAATGTATTATGAATATTCTAAAATAATTTTAGTTCATGGTATAGACTCAGTTTGTGGATCGATTGGGTTTGGCTTTGGGAAAGGATTAAACGTGGTCGTAGCTGTGACATCTGTTTACTCTTTATGCAATTATCTCACATCAAATATCTGATGGAGCTACAATTTTCCAGTTAGAAAGATATTTCATTTATCTACAACTTTTATGTTTTGAGAAAAATTTAATTCGAAGCATAGAGGGTCAAATATG
>MKEJ01033179.1:0-10013 GCA_001753735.1 Embelia ribes
GTTGTGAGCTTGTGAGGGTTATATAAGTGGGCATGTGCGGGCTTATGTGTGAGTTCATGTGGGCATGACATCGATAGTTTTGCATTGCATATTATTTTTATGATGAGTTGACATAGACATTGCACTTGCGGGCACTACCCAGCATCACATATATCAGTGTATTTTGGAGACTAACTCGTACACACCATTTTTCAGATATATATTTTACAGGTGCTGAGACTAGTGAGTCGCACCCTTGAGGATGACGTGATCATGCATCTTTCTTTTGTGTACAGTTATTTTGTTGATTAGCTCATCTATTATTGATGTATTATGTTTCAGAGGCAAGAGGATGTATTTATTTTTATTTTTTTTTTGTGAGATATTACTGTTGTTGTATATTTTGTGCCCGAGGGACTCGGGTATTACATTCCGTTGTTGTCCTACTAGTGATGATACCATATTAGAGGCAAGAACGAAAAGCAATATTCCCTATCAGACGTAGTGGAGCAGTTAGCTTTTTATATTATGTAAACAAGGTTGTTTACATTTATTTATTGTCTTCTATTATTGTTTATTATCGTGCGTACTCTGATGATGCATGGTTTGAGATTGGGTTGGGCCTATAGTTGAGAAAATGGATTCCCGATTTTGTTTTCAAAACCAAAATAAAGTTTTTATTTTCTTTTACTTAAAAAGGGAATACACTCACCCTCCGGTATTTCTAGCAAGTCTGGGGGCTTGCTTCGGGTTTTCTACGAAAATCGGGGCGTAACATATATTTCCTTTCATGCGCACTCTAATGAAAATGCTGTAGATGTATGTTGGCAAAGTAACGATTTAGTGTGTTTTTCATTTTCTTTTCCTTTCTTAAAAACTATATTTTTATTTTTATTTTTTTATAATGGGAAAATATATAACAGGGGAGATTCGGAACGTGATAAACAATACCATCAACTAGCTCATTCATATTCATAAAATTAACATAAATGGTACAAAAACTATGTGTCATGCCACTACATGTTGTCACATTAATAACCTCTCTAATACATGTTCAAAATACCTATATATTTCAGCATGACCCATTAACTTATCAAAACTCACCAAAAGTAGTACTCTAAAAACTCTGTTATAAACCTTCTGCAAATTAATTAAAATCATATACAGATCATTAATTTTCTTTTTCTGCCCTAAATTTCAAGATCAAGTATCTAAGTAAAAGAAGTAATTGTTTTGCAGTAAATCAGCCAGGAAACTGCAATGTCACCTAGATTCAGCTATAATATCCTGAATTTTCTCATTGCAAGTCGATTGACTAGGAATGTCCTTTGACAAACCCTTGCGAATAAGTGTCGCCATTTTACTTTTCCTCAAGGTGAAGAAGAATCTGTTATTTTGATTGTGTCTGTTGAGGGACACATAGTTCCCATTGACGAACACATGGTTTCCGTCTACAAACTTGTATATTTTTTACTTGACCGACTAGGGTATAAATAGTTGTAGGCTCAATTATAGTGGATTCTAGTTGACTTGAAAGATAGAGAAGGAGAGACAGGTCTCAGGCTTTATAACCCTAAATTCACATATTTGTTAGTTGAACAATCTCAACTGAACCTAGGTCTCTGACCAATGCAATGTCGGTAACGTCATGACGTAAGTTATTTCATTGATATCATATCTCAGTTTTGTGTATAATTTTAGAGCCTTAGCATATGGATTCTAGTTTCATATATAGTTTTGCGGCTCGTGTTTACTGACTTTAATATAGGTCATTGTCAAAGTCTATCAAGTTTTGTCAAAGAACTTCCCATGGCGGGCCGAGTGCCCTTACCCTTGCAATTTCCTCTAAGTTTTGAGCTAATCAGTGTGGGAACAAATTAGTTATACATGATTAATTTAGCAATAGCTTACGAGTATCATTTATTGTCTGTCTTGCGTTAGTTTGAATGGTAGGGATGTTAGGGATGGTCCAATGTATAAAACTCTCGCGTTGCGGGGTTTTGAAGGATCTGATATACGCAATCTTGCCCTGTTTGAGATAGGTAGTTTCCAAAAGAAACGAGTCCAAGACTCATAAGCCGCATTGTATGGTATGGATGTTAAGATTGATCTTTATGTGCTTTATATTATCACTATGTGGTACATTATTATTGTAATTTGCATTATGTCGTATTACTTTTTGTATTGAGCAGCAAAATGGCTAATTCTAAGTCAAAAATTTACAAGTAAATAGTTAACTAGAAGCCAAATGTATTTGAATTGGATGTATTGATCAAGTGCTTAAGTTCTGACCGTTCAACCCTTATGTATTGGATCCAAACCTCTTTACTAAAATTTTTCTTAACATATTGTTATTTTGATCTTGAGAAAAATATCATGGGCCAAGGGTTTCATAAGACCCAATAATTTGAGCTTTGATAAGCATGATCATGATCATGGGTTAAGGCTTTGATGAGGCAGTAAGATCTTCAAAGGTTTGATAATAATGATAATAGTTTATTTATATGGTGTTCTCAAGGACTAGCTTTAGTTAAATGTTAAAGGATTATATCATTTCAAATTTTTTACTAAATATTTTTGTACAGTTGAATCACATCTCTAGCGATGTTACAAGTTTTACAATATCTAACAAACAGTTAAAAGATAAAACTAGTCAAGATAGTATATAAATTCCATGTATTCATAAATTGTATTTGTCATTAAAAATGTTCCTGACGCAACTCTATTTGACACATATCAAAAATATTTTAATACTATATTCTTTAGAAATAATACTTTTTTTCCCCAAAAGCTAAATTTGGCCTCACAATTTGATCCTAGCTCCGCCCATGTTCAATGTTAACGTCATCAACATTTTAGTTGATTACGTCTGAATTGTCAATCGTGGTGAATCCGATACAAGAAAACTCTTACCGATAGATAACGAAAGGAGAAAGTGTGATAGGGTTCCACATTTCCCCTCTCATTAACCCTATGTGAAAAGAAGTGATCAATGGATTTTATGCAACATTGCAACTATAGAATTTGACATAGAGTAATCTATGTAACTGATCTATAAAAAATACTAACTCCACAAAGTATTTCATACTTTTTTTCTTTCATCTTGTTTCTTTGTAACAAAAATCATCATACCAAAACTAGGAAATTAATTATTTTTAATTTACATATCTTTTGTTAAAAGATAATATTATACTATCTTTAAATATTTGGATTGATAATGATCACAAAAATAAAACTCAAGTAATTTAAAATAATAATATCAAAAATTAAGTAGTTATAATTTATAATTGCTCACAAATACATATTTAAAATTCCGATAATTGATAATTATAATACTCCTATATTGCATTTTTTGTTAAGGGATAAGATTGTACCTTTAAAGATTTGGATATATAATTATCACAAAAATAAAACTCAAGGCATTTAAAATAAAAATATCAAAAGTTAAGAAATTATAATTTACAATTGCACACATATATATCAAACTTAACAAAATATTTAAATATCATATTTATTCTGAAGAGTACAAATTAGTGCCGCAAGTTTTCGGAAGTATCTCGAAATATCTATATGATGCATATTTAAAATTCCGATAAGTGATAACTACAACACTTTGATATTTTCATTAAAAATTATTTAAAATAATTTCTTAATTTTCGCTCTTATATTAGTATACAATATTTTATTAGATAATAAATTTGTGAACCACATGCAGAGTACGTGTGCGTGGACTAATTTATTCATTAAAAGTACCTGGAAAAATTTCCTAAGTCTTGATTTTTATTGTTATTTTAGGATTTCCGGATTGGCACAATAAAGCAAGGTAGACATAAATAACAGAGAACGTAAATGATGTAAAAGCCGGAAAACAATTACATACATGTAAGAGCAAAAGGGTCACATACTTGATAATCTCATGTTACGCTCCACATTAATTGCCATGAAATGAGTCAAACAGCTCAAATTATTGCAAACAATGAAACAGAAGAACCAGAATATTAACCAACTTATAAGCAATTCCGCAGTAGTTTATACGAAGGGGAATCGTTTGATGAGTTGGCAGCTCCGCGGCTTAGAGAAGATAGTGTTGAAAGTATAACCATGGAGATGAACCCTACAAATAATATGGCAATTGCAATGTTAGCGCGGTCAAGGAAGGATTCTGCTTCTGTGGTTTTTCCACCTAATTGTTCAAAAAAGTCGAAGAATTCTTTGAAAAATCTCTTCAACTCAAATGTCACGGCAAAGCCAGCCCCAACTCCGGTTGCCAAAAGATAGCTAATGAGCTGTCGAATTTAATTAAACATTTAGAAATTTGCCATTGACAAGAAAATGGAAGCGTAAAAATAATAATAATAATAAACTCATTGACGAAGATAATATATGCAAGGTTGATGCTGGAAAACTTAAACCGTAATTTCTTAGTTTGTTGCAATGACTCGAAACTTGACGGAGAAATAAATAGCCTAATAGTTGAGAGTGAGGTTGTTTGAATCTTTCAACGAAAAAAAGCAAGATTTTTATTTTTGAAGGTTTTAACTTGTCTTTAAACCTAGCCTGACACGATTGGATGTCCGATATGCATGTATAATTCTTGATGAAATAACTTGAAGAATTTGAGTGAATCCTCTATGTGAAATTGGAGTAGCTGTTAGCTGAAGAGTAAAATATAATTTTCTTATTTCTGAAATTAACCTTTATTTATTAACAAGAGGTGTTGCAATAAGAATTACTCGAGTGGGGAGCTGAAAATATCGATAATTATATAATTGGCGTTCTTATACACTTAGAATGATATTTTGTAACCGGAAAACAAAAACAGAAGTTGCATCATAAAACTGAAACAAATCAAACGTGGATACTTGAAAAGATTCAAATACATACGAACGCTAAGTACCGTATGGATATAAGGAGAAGAGTTGAAACGACCTTGTCACCGTAGAAGTCGAATTCAGATAGACATCCATTGCGTATCATTCTTACGTCTTTGCTAACTTGGTATATCGCAAATGGGATCTGTATCGCTGTGTACAGGAACCCTATTCCAGCAGTAGCCACTACATACCTGCAAAATTTCGTCACAAATCGCATTTTATTTGCTGTTGATAGTAGTCATTCATACGGAGAGTTGTATACGGAGTTGATCATTGAGGTACAAAAGAATTAAGTGGGACCGTAGCTCTTGAAGAAATGGGAATTGTGTATCTATTTTGGAAAGACTAAATTTTCATTATCTCCGAGAAAATCTGAAACCCGTCCATGCCAAGACATTTTAAAATATTAGTATTTTCCTACACCGTTACCATTACCTTTACCGTTAGGCTAAATAAAATTTGGTAAAAATGAAAAAATTCATGGCTCCGATTTCTCCCGTTACGCTATGGCTATTACGGTACGAAACCATAACACTGTCACCATTATTATTACAATAGCCATCACAATTATTTAAACCTTGGTGTTAATACAGACATTTACACAATGGGAGATGACTTCGATGGTAACACCCAGGAGGGTCAATACTTTGATTATCCATTCATACAGTCTTTTCCTTGTCAAAAACACTATATCTCTGAAATGTACTTAGATATGTTTTAATAGATTATGAGTGGTTAATTATTTATTTCAAATTTTAATTTGATAGTAAATAAAAACTACAACACATATTTCAGATAATGTATATAACGTATATTTAAAAAATGCAAATATATGTATACCTGTAGGCAATTATATCTTTGAAAGTGGTTTTGTTACCATTGTCATCCTTGAAGCTGTTAAAAAATACCATCACCACCACAGAAGCAGCCAGGGCTAAAAGTGTGAAAATTCTAAACACAAGGTTTGCAATCACTATGCGCTTTGAACCCATCAGAACTGTAGATATATATATTTAAATTACTTTCTGAAGCACTTGAATCAGTCTATATATGTTTTTAATATATATAAATATATATAGGAGCTTCAAACATGCTATATTTATATAGGGATAAAATGAATCGTCTCTCCTCTGTTGATGTTGAAAAGTGTTTGGCACACTTGTGTTGTCCCGAGAACCTTCGGCAAAAAAATAAAATCGAAATCTCAGCTATTTAGCCGGACAAAAATAGCCGGAGGAAGATTCCCATGATAATAATTTTACCCTCTTTATTCTTAAAGTTTGTTCTTTTTCATTTTCCTTTTAACCCCTATGTTTTGGTTTACATGCCAGGGGGTGTTCGAGGCCTACATGCACACAATTGAATTGTTCTTCTTAAAGTGAATACCTTACACACACAACATTTTTTTATGTGAACAACAATACTGTTAATAATTTAATTAATTTACGTACTGACGTAATAACCATATATTATATTTAATTTTATCACAGTTGATGAATTGGCAATCCGCATGACAGTGATTGGTGACTTAAACAAACATTAGTCATTAAGATAATGATCATTTGAGTTTGTCGAGAGCGAATGGGTGATCTTGTGGACTCAATCCTCTTTCACTATGAAATTTTTATATCCCATATTGTGTTGGCTAGTTATTGATTGCCGATTCACCTTGTCTGTTCCCCTTGGTAGAATCTACAACATCTTCAATGAGTAGAAGAAACAATAATTTTATGCCGACTATATAAATTTTTGGCATGAAAATCTCCGAGGACAAAGTTCCCGCACTTCCTTAGAAAATTTGACAGTGTCAAAGATCCGTAGAATTATTGTATTTTACCAAATCAGTACTCGAATACCCGGTCAATATATTGATTTTATCAAAAATATCCCAAAGGTACTTAGTTTACAATGGTGAACAGATGATCCAAAGCACCTTATTTAAAAACGTCATAAGTTATGACACATTCATTTTCATTTTTTTCCCTGTTGGAGGAAGTGGGGAGCGGTATATTTTACCCCACTTAATTCATATGGTAACACTGGAAAAACAAGGGATCGAGGAAACAATGCTAAAAGAAAAAACGTAGGGATAAAACTCGCCATATCAAATTTACAAAACAGATTAGAGCGGAATAGGTGTTAATGTTTGGTGTACCTACAAGTAGGAGGACTAATTTGTCCAATTTTGGAATTTTGATCCGAATTTAAAAGAAAAAAGAAAAGTATTAAGCAAATTGGATTAAAGTTGCACTTTTGCTAATTGTGTATAAACTATGAGGACCAATTGTGCAATTTATGGTTATGTTTTAACTAAAACTTTCACGTTCTCTTTGGTTGCAGAGTCACAAACTTTCATGTTCTCTTTAGACTAAATGTTGCACTTGGTTATGCGCTGCTTTGAAGATTTTTAAATCACTCTATGCTTATATTTTTACATAAATGATATAAATGTAAGTATTTGATATTTTTGGGCATGTTTCCCTTACGGGGGAGATGGATTTTACCTCTCACATGGTAATTGGGAGAGGATTTCAGTATTAACTCTTTATAGATACTTCAGTGTTATTGAGAATTACTAATTGCTAATAATATAGAAGAATATTTTAGATATTTGTAAATTAAGAGTTTTTAGAGATAAAATTTTGTTTTAGGAATCAACCGTATAAATATTTGGTGATTAGGGAATTGACCATTATTTTGGAATTCTCCGTTGGATATCAAAAATTTTAATTGGGTATTCCTTATGACTTTATTTGTGATTTTACTCTTATATCTCTCGCATATGCTCGAGATAATTTTGGTAGTATTATTTATATTATTTAGTGGATTAATTTGGTGAGTGTGTAGCCATGTGGATACCATTATTTTTTAGTTCTCCGTTGGACATCAAAATTCTTATTTGGGTATTTCTTATTGCTTTATTTGTGATTTTACTCTTATATCTCTCGCATATGCACGAGGTTATTTTGTTAGTATTATCTATATTGGTTAGTAGATTAATTTGGTGAGTATGTAACCCTATGGATTTTTTACTCTCGGTTTGGAGAGATTTTTCTCACGTTATATCATTGTGTTATTTGTATTTTTTATTTTTATTTTTTTTGTTCTAGTTGTTGCTTACGTTTTCTCAATAGGTTTATATAGAATACGAAAATAACCTTATTGAGTTTGATTGTTCTACTGCGTATTTTTCGACAGGGGTATATGCGTTTAGGCTGCGGTAAGACTCTTGTATGTATTTGATACCAACAAGTGGTATTGAAGCTTTGGTTTTGTTCACGGAGAATTTTGAGTTTCTATGTAAACGTAGGAGCGACAATAACTAAACAATTTTGACATAAGCTATATTAGCAAAAAAAATGTATGTATAAGCAAGACTCTTTGGGTTAGTTGCATCAATCGTTTGGAATATGTTATTTTGAAGGGAATAGTATTGCATCGATTTGAGTTCACTATTTTGATGGATTTTGGGTTGAAGACAAGATCACTTAGTGCTAATTGGATATAAACTACAAGGACCAATTGTGCAATTTGTGGACATTGGTTTAATTTAAACCCATTGTTTCATGTTCTTTATGGTTGCATCGTTACAAAGAATAGCAGCTGCGACAAATAGCTTTTGTTATGCCTTGCTTTGGTAATTTTTAGATTACTTTGGTTTATATTTTTGCATAAAAATATAAGTGTAAGCCTTTGATATTTTTCTAGAACCTCTCCTCCTACGAGGGACTCCCCCTACATGGAAGATTGGTTTTGCCTCTCCTATGGCAATTGGGAGAGGGTTTGGGTGTTAGCTCTTTATGGGTACTCGAATAGCATTGGAAGTTATTAATTACTAATAATAAAGCAAAATATTTTGGATATTTGTAGAGAAAGAATGTGGAGATAAAGCTTTATTTTTGGGACTTGACCGTATCAATCTTTGGTGATTGGGAAATTCACAGTTGTTTATTTGGGCAAAATATATTGATATCTCTCGCTTATACAAGAGGTGATTTTGGCTGTATTTTCTCTATTATTTAGTGGATTAATTTTGTGGGTGTGTATCCCCGTGTAGTTTTTACTCCCTGATTTGAAGAAGCTTTCCCATGTTATATCATTGTATTATTTTATTTTATTTTTTTTGTTATTTTGTTCTAGTTATTGTTTAAGTTGTTTCGCCAGGTTTACACAAAATACAGGAACAACCCTGTTGAATTTGATTATTCCATTGCGTATTACTTGACAAGGGTATTTGCATTGTTGCGCATCGAACCCGGAGCCTCTATAAGCCCCAGGCTGCATAAGCCATAAAAGAAAGAAAGTGAATAAATGGAACCTACATCATATGTATATAGATTGAATAAGAAAATGAAAATAGCAACATTCTACCCATTTGAACTATAACAACCATTCGCTGCTGAAATATATAAATATACATCAAAATATATAACAACGATCCACAACGATATACATAGTTGTACTAGAACTACAACAAAAGAAAATGTACTTCCAATACAATACTGACAATCTCCGAGTCAGCTATACAATATCATCAAGTTATGATCTTGTACAAAAGTTAAGAAAAGAAAATGTACAAACCCTAAGCCTCATCTACATAAGGCAATATCCAGATACATTATCTATATAACAAAATATAGTCCTCCAAGCCCTCGAGCTACTATGCTAATCTAATGTCCGACTTCGGACCTGAAATACATATCAATAATGGATGCACAAGAAAAGAAAAGTAAACATGTCAGATGATGAACAAGAATATAAAGAATAGACTATGTAGTATAAATGATATGTATAAGCATGCAACATCTACGAATGTACATAATCAAAATGTATGAATGTACAATGATGCAATGCTACGAATATGCTACATAAAACCTCCAACTACGACCTTTAACAGACTCCAACAGAAAGTTAGGGCTAGTATCTCTCCATAAGTTTTGAGACTATGCCTCGTCTACAATCGACGCATCTTGTGCGATGTGAATCATAGGCCCCATTCTAAGGTGCACTAATGCCTAGAGTGATCAAAGTTCTCTCCCTACGCAGTTTTTCACGGTAGGGATTAAAGCCCCTAAACTTAATCCTCCACTCCCTGAAGGGTCAAAGTCATCATTTTAAATAGATAGAATTCAATATTGATGCCCTAAAAAGAAAGCAAAA
>MKEJ01033185.1:0-10572 GCA_001753735.1 Embelia ribes
TCGCTAATTTTAGCGACTGATGTCCGTTGTCTTTCGGTTGCTAAAATTCAAAAAAAAAATCGTCTCTAATTAATGACTGCATCTATTCCGTCTCTAAATTCGGTTGCGATTTTCTGATTTTCTAGTTGTGAAATCATGCTGAGTGTATAT
The DNA here is from genome assembly GCA_001753735.1 of Embelia ribes. Classification (NCBI taxonomy): domain Eukaryota; kingdom Viridiplantae; phylum Streptophyta; class Magnoliopsida; order Ericales; family Primulaceae; genus Embelia; species Embelia ribes. The sequence continues at coordinate 151 of MKEJ01033185.1, forward strand.
GAATTGTGATATATGGATAGACGGATAAGGAAACAACCACCAACAAGCCAAATATGGCAAACGAATTAGAGTTTTTATATTATTATTATTATTATTATTAGATTTAGATTTAGGAGCAAATAATATTCTCAAATCTTCCATATCATCAATTCATACATATGGTTGGTCCTTTAAACGTTTTTTGGGATGTAATTTATTTTATTTGATAGATTTTTTTTGTTTTGTTTTGTTTTGGTGTTAGAAGGTTATATTAATGATAAGGGGGGAACACTGTTCAGAAAAATTGAACGAAAGGCCGGTCATTTTGGTTAAGATTCTAGTTGGTTTCCTTAGCTACAATTATATGCATGAAGTTAACTTGGCTATGCTGTTCTGTCGCTTTCAGTTTTAGTATTCAGTGCCCACTGATTTTTCTGGTCTTAGACTTATTTGGCGTATTACATGGCTTCACATGATGTTAGTAGGATGATTCATTTGATTAGTTTTGTTTTGTTTTGTTTTGTTTTGTTTGCTTGTGATAGGTTCATTGTTGATTGATTATGAAAGTAAGAGTGACATGACCTTGATTGAACCTCATTCTAGCAGCGTCGGATGCATAAATTCCGTACAACAAGGAGACTGCAAAATCTGTGTCTAAAATAATATTATAAATTATTATTAACTTATGAAAATTTCATTTTATTTTAATACTAATTGCAATGGCATCAAAAGTATAATTTTATATTGTAACTTAGTTTTGAACGCTATATACCCTTCAAATGACAAAAAATGAGAAAAGTTAAAAGATTTTATAAAAAATATGATTATGTTTTCATATATACTATAAACCTTGTGGAGATATTACAGTAGTATTGTTCTAATTTTGATAAATCATAATTAGTAATAAATTAGATAAGTTTATATGTTTTTGAAACTAAATAAAAATAAAATAATTTTATAGAAAATGTAAGTATAAAAATGTATAATGATACAATGATGGGAAAATGCAATATAGCTATGTTGTATTTTGGGTAATTTTTAAAATAATATTAAATATAAAACTATTAAGTCGCTAACTACAAAGTCAATACACATAAATATAATCTATATAGATGCTAAAAGATAAAAACTAGGAATAAAAAATGCAAGGGCTAATATGGATTCGAACTTATTACCTCCGTAAACAAATGGCAGTGTACTATCCACCAAGACACATGCCATATATTTAATAACACTAGAAAAAACACACATTCAATGAATGTGTTGTCTTTCTAGTTATAGTCAAAATTTTGTTATTTTTCTTACTTTGTGAATAAAGAAACAATTCATTTGTTTTTTATTTTTCAACTTATTATTTTTATTGATGTTATAATAAAAATGCAATTACCATCTTCATTATTTTATTATTATTGTCATAATATCATTTTGTACATTTAAAATTTATGGATATATAGTAAACAAATGTCATAGTTTTAGGACGTAATTTTCAAATACTCAATGTTTGATTTAAGTAGTCCAAATTTATTTGATTATATGTTCTGTTGTGATATTTTTATAAAAATAGTACTATTTATACAATTATATCAATGACTTATTTTTAATTTAAATTTCCAATTCACATGTAATTCAAATGACTTGTTTTTGAAAGATAATTAAAATGACATGTACAGTGCTTTTATAAACATAAAATCACATTAATGTGCTACTACAATTATATCATTCAATGGGAATTTATACATTTTTATTAATCTAATTTAATAGAAATAGTAAAATTTATAAAAACATATCAATACATTCTTTATAATTTAAATTTTTTGTTCATGCGTAATTAAAGTAAACACGTGCATTATTATTATAAACACAAAACCATATTAATTTGTTGTTGCAATTCTCATAATCCAATGACAACTTAAATACACTCAATTCATTTTTACCTACTATTTTATTGAAATTAACATATATCACCATTATAAGGGCCAATTGGCGTAAAAATTATGCAGAAGTTTTGCTTTTAGTTTATTGTATATGATAAGATACTTAAAAAATATAATCATAATTAATTATAAAAAAATAAATATCAAAAAATTATGTTTAATATGCACTTCGTGGAGTTGAAAGATAGCTGTCACATTGTCAATCTCGAATTCTAATGATTTTTTTATGAAATTGTGACAACCTAATCTCCATTATTAATCTTTATTTTCCAATGCATGCTGGTATATAAGCCACATATATATGTCATCTATTTAGACTACTTATATTTATTTGAAAATATTTTTGGACTTCAAAATAAAAATCTAGTATGAAATTATAATATTTTGTTAGTGGAATAAGCTATTCAATGACTTAATGACCTCAATTTAACAAATTATTCATTTATCAATTTTTCCAATTTAAATAGGTGAAAAATTAATGTAATTTTATTACTAATGAAGAAGTATTTTTAGAATAGAAAAATTAATGTAATTTCACACTCTTAAAATAAAGTTAAATTTACATACACACACGCACATACATATTATTAGTGGCTAGGAATTGCATTTTGGGTATAATGAAAAATAAGGAAATTATTATTGAAACAATGAGGACCGTTACTATAATTATCCATAATAATCTATTTTAAAATATAATATTTGGATAAATGGTAATATATATATATATATACATATTGTTAATTATATTATTATCCTTCTTTAATTCAAATTATAACTATTTAAAGTAGCTATAATTTTATAATCGTGAAAGAAATATTTCCAGATTGTAAAATAGAATAAATTTATAGAGTTTTCGCACTTTTAGAATAAAGTTATAAAACAAATAATCATAGTTAGACAGAAATGCTTACATTTAAATATAAATACTTATTTTAATTTATGTATATATAATTTTAATTATAAAAAATATAATTTTTAATTTTTATTCGGATCCGAGGAGTAATTGCCGCCCTTGCTTTATGTAGATACGCATGAGAGATTACATCACTTGTGTCGGTGTTTTTATTTAGTTGTGCTGCTGAGGGGCCCACCTCTCATTTTGGGACAAAAAAAAGTGACATTTTGGTTGGGCCCCGCAGTTGTTTGTAGTTGGGCCTAACATAATTTCAATGTGGTCCACTTAAAATTTAGACCACGTTTGGCGCGATGGGTTGCAAAAAGTCGTGTAAATTTAAATGACAATTCTAGAATGACATTGTTTATCATTGATATTATATTTTTATCTTGAAAAAAAAAAATTACGATGCACCATATGGGACCGACTTTAACATAGTCTATTGTAGTGAACACATTCAATTATAACAAAGTCGAAGGTTTGAATTGATTTTACTGATGTCGAATTTCTTTACTATATTCGACTTTACTAAAATAAATCCTTAAATACAGTGTCAATAATAAACAGTTGGTTGCCAATAAAATTTCCCAAATTTAAATTAACTAGCATGGTTCAAGTTCCATGTTCTTTAAAATTTGTATGTCCTTGATGTGACTAATGTGCTCTTTTATCGCAACTTCTATAAATCGAGCTTTTTTATTATCTGTTTAAAATATGAGTTGCATTTGACTACTCAGCATTAAACTTAATTTCGGAATGTTTTGCACGGAATTATATATTATCAAATACTACTAAAATTGAAACTGAAAAAGTGAAAAGTACATTAGTTTGGGATTTTATGGACCAATTTCGTACCGGTTTCATTGGTAGTGGGGGCAGAGATATTGTTACATATATATCATACATTGGACCACCCACTGAATTGATTGAAGTATAAGTTTGATTTAACTATAAATATTTTGATCCCCCCCCCTTTTTTTAATAAGATGAAATAAACTTAAAAGGTAACGAAGAAAAAATTTATTCGCATTGAAATGATAAAAGTTTTTTTTGCACTTTTTTTCCAGCCATATTCCGAACCCTTTTTCCAGTGCTGGAATGATAAATTTTTATTTTTTATTTTTTATTTTTATTAGAAAATGATAATGTTTTAAAGTGTGAAGTAAACTCTATCCAGCCTCAGGTAATTATTATTTTTTTAACGACTTTCCTTGTTTTTAATTCTTTTTTAAATCACACTTTGATTAGATGTAGATATTTTCCTGTATATTTATGATTTTTGATCCAGGAGTCATTTGTTAAAACACAAAAATGCTGAAAATAGAAAATATATTGATACATCAAAATCAAACCCTCCCCAAATTATAAAAAAAATTAGACGTTTTTGAGTTTTGTTTCAATTTTCGGACTAATTTTGTTCGACAATATTAATTAGTGAACTTCAGGGCGAGCCTTTGCGTGCATAGTTTATCCGTAACCACTCGACGTTCAACTCCGGTTTGTCCAGATATTAACTTCGGTTCTAAACTGAGCAATTCCCAACAATTTGAGTACTAAATTGTGCACTATCGTAAGTTGGGATGCAAAATAGAACTTAACTCGTAAGTTTGGGGCACAAAAGATGTGCGAGTATAAATTATAATTTGCCCAGTGAAGTTTTGAAATTACAGTATTACCTTTGAAAGTTTAATAAATAACTTCATTACCCCTAATAAAATAAGAATGGTAAAAAAAAATTAGGATTAAAAGTAAAGATTTAAATTAAAGTACCCATCTTAACTAATTTATTCCAGTGAAACCTAAGCCAAGTTGTGGTTGTTTATTTTAGGTTTGATCATAATTTGTTTTTCCCAGTTTTTATTGACTAATATTGCATATTTCATAATATTTTGGTTCAACTCAAAGTAAGTTGACCATCAGATGAGGTGATTACAAGCCACTCGAGCTTGACTCGACAAAAACTCGGCTCGAGTGCAGGTCACTTATAAATGATACACTCGAGATGAATGGCTAATATGTACTCGCAAACTGTTTTATTATTAACTAATGAGGTCGAGATGAATAGTTAGCTTGAAAATCATAAAAGAAGCTTACGTGAAATAGACTTTTGAATTGAGCTGATCGTGAGCCATTCGAGCTCGATTTGATAAAAGTCTGGCCTGAGCTCAACCCTATTGTTAAAGAGCCGAGCCAAATTGAAATCCAACCAAATATTTTTTTTTGGCCAAGTCGAATTTGAGCGTCTCAAACTTGGCTCGGTTTGGTTCATGAAGAGATACGTCAAATAGGAAGACCATATTTTACATAACTTAACAGAATTAAAATTTTCAGATATTACATGGGAAAAAGTGTAATTTACCAAATTTAAATTATTTATATTCTACCCCTACGGGGTTTCTGATAATTTCAGAATATCCTCTGTGGTATCTAAAATTACACTTTACCCCCAAACTAAATAAATGCTTTGTTTGGCATATGCAAAGACAATATTGCCCTTACTCTCTTGACTTATTTAATTTCTAATTTGATAACATGGCTTATCAAATTGAAATCGAACCAAATATTTTTTTTTGGCCAAGTCGAATTTAAGCTTCTCAAACTTAGCTTGGTTCGGTTCACGAAGAGGCCTCAAATAGGAAGACCATAGTTTATATAACGGAATTAAAATTTTCAGATATTACATGGGAAAAAGTGTAATTTACCCAAATTTAAATTATTTATATTTTACCCCTATGGGGTTTCTGATAATTTCAGAATATCCTCTATGGTATCTAAAATTACACTTTACCCCAAAACTAAATAAATGCTTTGTTTGGCATATGCAAAGACAATATTGCCCTCACTCTCTTGACCTATTTAATTTCTAATTTGATAACATGGCTTATCAAAAAGAGACTCACAAACTTTTTATTTTTAGGAAGTGTATTAGATTTTATATATAGAAATATACAAAACAATTATTTTTAATGAATATAAGAAAAAATTACATTATCATGGCTAACATTCCCACAGTTAATCTTGCATTTAGGAACCAAAATGTGACTTCTTTCTTTTTTTTTTTTTAATGAAAATGTCACCTGTTAGGTCATTATTGACCAATAATGTATTTAAGATAGTTATTGATGCAACCACGGTCAGCATGTTTAATTTTTTTTCATGTATTATTAGAGTGTTTATAAGATCATAAAAAAGAGAGCGTTTATAGACAAAAGGTGTTAATTCAGGGGCAATTAAGTCATATAAATTCCAAAACTGGACAAAGTACATCAAGGGTGCACATTGTAAATTCAGAAAAATTGGGGGTATTTTGTAATGGTAAGAAACCATACCGAGCAAAAGTGTAATTTACTTTAATTATTGTAACAGTCGTTGTTTCAAAAAATTTAATCCGACGGTGGAGATTCAACCTTGGATTATAATATTTAATTTTCGTTTTGACAAAATATTCAACAAGCGGGAGAATATGTAATAATGTATACAAACTATACATACATATAATTACGCGCAATATTTCATATCTCCATCTCCGTTTCAATTCAACTCTCTCTCTCTCTCTCTCTCTCCTAGGGCTTCATTCCCTCTCCCGCCGGTACGTCTATATTTTTCCATACCGATTTTGCGCTTCGTTTCACCTATTTTTTAAAACCGAATTAGGTTGTTTAGCAATAAGTTTGCTACCAAAAATTACTTTGCTTTATGTCTTCTTGAATCTGGTAATGGAGTCATAATTTTCCGATTTGTTTAGCAGATTATGTGATATGTTTCGCCATTATTTGATTAGCTTTTTTATTATTATTATTATTATTATTTTTAATTTACCATTTTGATTATGATGGCATTTCAGTTGTTTACAATAGTCTACGCCCGATTTTTAAGCAGATGTGTGCTTCGTTTTCACTTCTTTTGTTTCTTTCAAAAAAATAAAATAAAATTTAAATTAGCTTGTTTAGTATTGGTGTTTAGTGGTGAAAGTTACTTAGCTTATTGATTAATCTGTTATTGACTTAATTTCTTATGTCATCCGGATATTTAGCAGATCGTCTGTTTTTCTTCACCATTTTTTGGCTGGATTAGCTTATTTTAAAATTGTGGTTATTAGTGCTGTTGCATGGGATAATTATCTATGTGATAATTCTAATTATGATCACTGATTATTCTAATTACCTTATCTGTAATTAGGAAATGTTGATAAGCGAGAATCCCTTGGGATTATGTTGACTTATCAATATATATACACCTCGTAGTGGAGAAAAACAATCAATTATCATAAAATATATTTAATATATTTATCTTTTTGTTATCTCTTAAGACACCATCAAAAGACTTAGGATCTTGGAGGGTGAAAAGACTTAGGATCTTGGAGGGTGAAAAGCCTTAGGATTCTGGAGGGTGTGAGTTCGATAGAAAACTCTAGTATTTTGTGGTAAGTAAACGATCGTGTTCATGGGCTTGTGTTCATAGGCTTGTAATTCAAGAAATCACCGATTTTTACCTTTGTGTTTATTCCGTTGCAGGTATATTGATGTTGAATATAATGGTAATTAATATAATGCGTCTATTCCTAACAAACAGTTGCACATCACTTAACATGGTATCAAAGCAGACAAAGGTTATGAATTAAAATCTTATAGCTTATTGCATTTGTTTGGCTTAAAAAATATACCTCAAGTGAGGGGTATGTTGAATATAATAGTAATTAATATAATGCGTATGTACCTAACAACTTAAGTTTTAGGTGAAATGGTCAACATGAAATCAAAGTAGGCAAAAGTGCTGAGTTCAAATCACACCACTAGCAAATTAAAGTTGAATTGCACTTGTTTGGCTTAAAAATTATGCCAGAAGTAAGGGACCATATTAAATATAATAGTAATTAATATAATGCAACTGTTCCTAACAACTTGAGCTTTTAGGTGAGGTGATCGCACATTACTTAACACTTGAAATGCCACATATGTTTATTATTATAAGAAAAATAATTAGGTGTTATTTTTCCCAACAAGTGCATTGACTTTATTTATAATAGTCTAGGGCCAATTTTCAATTAATTTCTTATTCACTTAATTTCTAGTAGCATCAATTGCATAGTTTTTAGCTACTTGTATGTCGCGTTTATGTAACTGGAAAATTGAACTAATTTTGAGTTTTCTTTGCTTGAACCGGACACTAAAAACCAAAGTAATTGATTTATGGGAGAGATCTCCATTTTATTTTTTGCTTTTGGAAATAATTTTTGGGTGTTTTTCAAACGAAGTGTTAAACGTCATGGAATCTATCCGGAGCTATTAGTTTGCAAAAGTGGGCTACAACCACCTCCACAATTTTCCAGGGTAAAAATTTTTTATTTGTAATTTTAGTATTAAATTTCAGTGAAGTAGCCAACCTATTAATTTTACACTTATATATCATGAGTCCACACTTGATTTATTGGATATTTAAATGAAGGGCATTGATGTATTGCTTCGCACCGCCTTTTGGCTCTGTATGTATGTAAACATAGAGATAGTCAAGTATGTTCAAAAGGGATCTTGGTATTCTGGCAATTACATCTCTGTTGATTTTATGATTTATATGACTAAAGAGTTAGTATGGTGTGAAAACTTTATTTGAGTGAACAAATAGAGCCTTATGACTTCAATTTATATTGGGAAAATAATGCACGAGCTTTGTTGTCTTGTATTTTCCTTTTTGTTGTAACGAGTCTATGCATTTACTTACAAAGGAAGGCACAAATTATAGCTATCCTTTCTTACTATGTCGATCTGGGTTAAAATGGGATCGGTTTTCAGGAATAATTTTATTTTGTGACGAAGTAAATGTATCATGAATGACTAAGAGTTTTGAGAATGGTATGTCTTTGTTTTTCGGTGACAAACATTACGCTGATTGGTAGCTGTTTGTTTTTTATGAACTTTTAGTTTGAGTGATTTTTTAAGTTTTCATTTTTTACTGATTATTACAAGAACGGACATAGAACATTGATGTATATATGCACGTGTAATGCTCTATGTTTTAATTATCAGCATAATTTAAGTTTTTTGTTCAGTCTTACACCTTAGCCGAGAATTTTGGAAACTTTAATATATTTATTTTTTCTTCGTTCTTTTTCAGCCATAGATTTACTACCTTATGCACTCATTATTGGTTTACTTATGGAATTGTGAGCTATGTAATACATGTTCTATTCTTATTTGTCTCAGGTGATTAGAGATATATTCATGGCACCAACAAGAAAATGTAAAAGTGTGAATAAGCGTTATTCTTTTTGTGAATGAGGTTTCTCCCAGTAAAAATGGGGAAGATTCCAAGAAAACTATGCAGCGGGTGAGATATTCCTCGTCAAAAGAAACTTCATCAGAGTATTACTGATTTGTCGAGGCATCATCTATCTCCATGGCTGTGTGATATGATAATTAATATTTTTATTGTTCTTAGAGGCTAAGATAATCAATTCAGAGACTCATGCTCTGGTATAGGTTTTATCTGCTAGAAATTGCCTGGTGGCAAGTCATAAGTTTTTTATTTGAGCTTAGCTACTTAAGACTGTGACTGTTGTACATATTCTAGTTCTCTCCTCTGGCATTAAATTATTGCATTCGGGTCACTGATACCATTCATGCTTTTGGCACTGCCAGTGGTTCTACGTGAGAACACAGTTCCAAGAAAGGGAACCCAACAACCCAAGGGCCGTATTCTTCCCAGATTTGGGTTGTTACTCGAATCTTCTGAAGCTTAAGCTTTGTAGTTTGTTTGATTACCTTCTGTCCCTCGTATGGGTGTTATAGTTTGTTACCCTAATCCTAAAGTAATTGGATTTTTTTTGGCGGTGCAGTCTCTCTTGGTAATGTAGCTGAGAGCTTGTCAATTTTCTACTGCATTTAAATTCTACACTTGGTTGCATTGATATGTTTCTATACATTTGTCAATATTATTCGATTTTGGTTCCTTGTGTATTATGTTGCATCGATTTAATCTTGATAGTGAGTGACATGTTGAGCTAGCATTTGCAAATTGGTTTAAGATGTAGTTTTGTCACGTTCTTTTGCAGAAGAGAAAGTTGTCTGATATGTTAGGGTCACAGGGGAGCAAAGAGGAGTTAGAGCGTTTTTATGAAGCATATCGCAAGTATGGAAAGGATTGGAAAAAGGTTTGTCAATATCTATGATGATAGTTAATTATCTTGTCTTCTTTAGGGGAATAATATGATTATTTCCTTACAGGTTATATTTTTAGTTAATGGTGGTTTATGGGGAAGACTTCTGCCACTTCTTTGCTTCAGTTAGAACACCTGATAAAAACCTTGTGGAGTGATGACTGTGGATGGATGTTTTATCATTTTTATTTCATGTGGTTTTTAGGTGGGGGCTGCAGTGAAAAATAAGTCCATAGAAATGGAGACTCTTTACATGATGACCAGGGTTAGTAATTGGTATATTCTTTTTTTTTCCGTTGGAAACGTAGAATTAGAATATTCTCATTTGCATGGATGTGGTTTAGCGAGTAAATTACCAAAATAAGTTTAATTTTAAAACAATTTATCAAACCCAGCAACTTTTGAAAGTATTTACCAAAGGCAGTCTGTTTTTAAAAAACGCAATTCTCACTGGCGTGTTT